>WSYH01002428.1:37139-87101 GCA_036426205.1 Ascaphus truei
GACCGCGATCTGCGGTCTGTAGGGAGCGGGAGCCGGAGCGGGAGGTGGGAGGTTTGATTGGGAGGTGGGCGGGAGGTGGGCGGTTTGACAGGGAGGGGGGGCGTGGCTTGAGCGGGGGGACCCGCTACTCTCCCCCCCCTCCCTCCACGGACTCGGGCTGGAGCTGGAAGGTAAGTTTAAACACACACACGCAGGCACTCATTCATACACGCGCACACACACACACACACACACAGGCAGGCACTCACGCACTCATACACACACACGCGCGCGCACACACAGGCAGGCACTCACGCACTCATACACACACACGCGCGCGCACACACAGGCAGGCACTCACGCACTCATACACACACACACGCGCGCGCACACACAGGCAGGCACTCACGCACTCATACACACACACACACACACAGACAGAGGCAGGCACTCGGGCACACACACATACACACACAGACAGGCACGCACTCAGACACACACACAGAGAAAGGCACTCACCTGCTTTCACTCCACACTCCTCCCCGCTCCCCGAAGCCTCTCCTCCTCCCGCAGCCTCCCCTCCCCATTGGCTCACAGCCACACACGTCACGCGTCAACGCTAGGAAACACCATTCTCTGGTGTCTCCAGCGGCTGACGCGCTACAGCGTGTAGTGCTCTGTGCAGCCAGGGGGGACCGGGACCGGCTCGCGAGGATTCCCCTGCTGGTGGGGAACTCGCGACCCGCCGCCCGCGCCAACGAGCGCAGCGGGACCGAGGCCTTAGGTGTTCTTGCACACATGCTCTGCTGTATTCACAGATCTATCCATAGACTGGCCAGTCTTATTGTGTGGAGGGTGTACTGTTAACCTTTTGCACTTATTTATATCAGTATTTGAGGCTAGATGCCTAGATGTTTTCAGCTCATTCGTGTCATCAATTAATTAGGGTTTTCCCTCTTAATACTATTTAGAGGTTTTGGTGTCAGGGATTGTTTTAACCTATATGTTTATGGATGTGACGCTTTAAATAAAATGTATATGTTTATACTATATTGGAGTATACTTGAGTGCTATATGGGACACTTTTTTTCTCTTTTTTGTTTCCACATAATTTTGTTCCAAGCACCGTTAGTGACTGTTTTATATGAGCTTACACACTAACTATAGTACTCTTGCACATTCAATCTGTAGCAGGCATTTTTCTTGTATTTGCACATACAATTGTGTAAAACATTTTATTGTAAATAATTCATATTATATGGATAGGCATCCAATATAAAGGAAGGAAAATCATAAATTAATATTCACAATGTGCAATTATTTCAGGGAGTTCACCCAAATTGTGCAAACAAATGTAATAAGTGAACTGTGCTCAGTGGGAATATAAACCTTTTTTTTTTTTTTTTTTTTTCAGGTAACCTTAAAGAAGTGAAAATACTTTTAGCGAAGATGAAATACTTTTCTAATATACAAAACCAAGTGAAGAAGAAAATACTTCCTTAGATGCTTTACCACTTTGGTACTGCCCCCTCGTCAAAAATGAATATGCTGCGCTATTGATTTTATCTTCACACTGCCAATCACCAAGTGCTGCTTCTACTTGAAAAACTGTAAAAAAAAAAAACATAAAAAACACATACTTTTGGACTCCCCAAGAAATTTAACCACAGACCCACTTTGTCAATCGCCATGATGACTTCTAACCTCGTTTAACGCCAATATTGTCAGTGGGGAAGAACTGGGGTTGCCTACAAGGCCAGGCTCTGCAGGATCATGTTCGGCAGTGTGAAGATCTGCAGAATTTGTCTACTTCAGTTTTTTTTTTTAAACCAGGACTTTGATTGGTAGCAAGTGCCTAGAAAGTCAGTATTTTTATACTGGGTAAAAATGTAATTCCCCTCCCCCCAAAAATCCCCTTTTAACAATGTTGCCCAGTTTACCATATTTATTCAAATGTTTTGTGTTTTACTTCTCATTGTACAGTACAATAAAACACAGATTAAATACTTTTTTTTAATATTGTACATATATTTCCTGAAACTTTTCAAGTATTAGAGTCGCAATTTGTATGCTCTTCTTCAGACGGGACATGGGGCCAGATATAGCAAGCTCCATTATATGAGGGCAAATAACGTTCGGTTAACTGAAATAGTAACGGATGTTATTTTCCCTGTGTTTAACACAGCGGTGCACGAAGTGGGGGGCGCTGGATATTTTTTGGAAGTCGCGGGCGGTCGCAGAGGTCCCGTGCTCTTCCCCGAGGCATTTAAAGTAAATGCGGGGGATCGCGTGAGGCCTCTGCAACTCACCATGATTCTGGACATTTGCTGTGGCCGTCACCATGGCAATGCGGCGTCAAATGACGCAGCGGTGTCATGCGGAGTGACGTCACACGTTAGTCTCCATGGCAACTGGGTCACGTGACCCCGCTGCATCATTTGACGCCGCCTAACAAGTGGAGGGGGGCGCAGCTAAAAAAAAGTTTGCGCTCCCCTGGTTTAACACATAGCCACAAGGGTAATTATTTGCAAAAACAATGGGCGTTATTTAACTCCTTACCATAGGCTTAACATCAGGTTAAATTAGCACTACCTTGCATTAACTTGTGCGAGGGAGAGACGCACCTTTTATACAATACGTGGAGAGATACTCGTGCACAAAAATTAACACACTTGAGATACTTGGGAAATATTCTAATATGGATATGCAAAGTATATTCAAACGATTAAAATTGGCATATATTCCAGGTATCTTGTGTTTGTTCCTTTCTGTGCAGATGTAGCAGGCTAACAGTCTTCGGTGCCATGGCGGTTGTGGCACCAAAGGATTAACGCTATGGGGGTTCCATTCAAAAGCATGGACCCCCCTCTCCTCCTGCAGCTCCATCGCGGCAGCAATGTCCCCAGTGCCACAGTCTCTTGCTTGTTCATCCACAGCCCCGAGGACAGGAAGTCTTGCTACAGCTGCATTGTATAAATGTGCAAAACCCATATTGTATGGATGGGAATAATAACACCTTTTAGATAAGACTTGACGTTAATTCCCAGTGTTAACCTGAACAGCCTACAGTGAATATGCAATGTTGGAGGAAACGTGTATTTTGGATATCATTAGCACTAACGGCTGGAAATGTAACAATCGTCCAGTTTTACTCCTTAAAAAAGTGCTGGGTGGCTAGGCGTTCCTATAAATCTAACATTAATTTTAGGTTGGCGTTACACTAAATAGCCTAACAGAATTCAGTGTATCTGAGCCCGAGTGGTAAATGGCAATCCAGCCCGAAAACTAGTCTTGCCTTTGTTAAAAGGTAAGCTGAAACCCAAAGCACGTGACCATTATTTCAATTGGTCTTTGATGTTCCATGTGAACGTTTTTAGTGATACTTTGCACTAGAAATTACCAGCGCCACACTTTTAGCTCACTGGATCTCAAAGTGGTCCCCCAATACCTCTCAGCTAGCTGTTTCCTGCAGTCGCTGTCTTTTATGTATTACTGCAGGCATAGCCATGTTAAAGGGTGCCTAATGATAGTCACTAGATCAAAGGGATATGGTAATATAGGGATCTCTTCTTCCTACCTTTCTCTATATTCATCTCTTCTCTAGGCTAGCAGACTTGCTCTATATATAGAGTATGCGGTATGACTGCGGAGCTCCCTCTGAATGATATTAAATGTATCAGTCAGTAAATTGTATGATCAATTAATTAAAATATGATTAAAATAAAAGTTATACATAGAAACCAGATAAATATATTATACTGGACCCTGGAAAGGAGTGCTGCTCAACCTGGGAAGGATCCTCCATCGGTCCTCATAAGGTAGCGGAAGTTGAGTTGTGGTGAGCGCAAGGTGAAAATATATATAGAAGACACTTAGTGGTAATAACATTGAGCAAAAAATAGCCAATAAATTACGGATGGCGGTATGAATAAACAGGTAAGTATAATAGTAGATGTACTCAAACGGCCATGTGTGAGACCTTCACGTCAGGGTTTGTTTGCATTCGTGTTGTCCACCCTCAGGATCACTCCATAGGTTCATGGCTGTCTGTACTGTTGGACAGCCTAAGGCCAGGTCCCCGCTGGCTACTGCAGCGGACGCTGCAGGGACGAGAGCCGCCCCTCAATGGGGCCGGGCCCACTGCGAGGGGTGGGCCGCCGCGCTGCGCAGCCAGTTTTTCCAGCCTGCAAGAAAATTGTGAAGGGAACTAGCGACGGAGCGCTAGGCCACGCCCACCCACCCCCGGCTGTTCAGCCAATGAGGGAGAACCTTACGGGTGACGTCATGGCCATTCTCCCATCACGCCGCCCCGTGTCTTTCCCCATGCAGCTCTCTGCAAAGTCTGCAGACCGGGGAATTCGGCTGCACGCACCGCAAGCCTCGCAGGCGTGCGTGCAGCGCAGGCACTGGGGTCGTAGCCTTAGTACTTGCAGTGGTCCCAGAAAGGAAGACCATTGTATACACGAGTATAATATATGGAATTTATTAAGACCAGATAAAAGTAAACAAACTCACATGTAGATAATACACTTCCAGCGCGGGTAGCCTCGTTGAGTTCCCAGATGTGGCGTCTCCCGCTTCCGCGTCCGGTACACAGAACCAACTTCGGAGCGCTCAAGGGGCCTACGGCAGCCTTCAGTGGACACAATAGCTGCACACACCGACAGGGAACCTGAGGGGAGACAACTCGAACGCAAAGAAACCCTGATGTGAAGGTCTCACACATGGCCGTGTGAGTGCATCTGCTATTATACTTACCTGTTTATTCATAATTTATTGGTCTATTATTGTTTGCTCAATTTTATTATCACTAATTAAGTGTCTTCTATATATATTTTCACCTTGCACTCTATATATAGAGTAGCATAGCTCCAGTATTTGTCCTAACAGCGCTGCACTGCAGTATATCGATGGGGATTTTAACCCTATTACAGCAGTCTAAAACTGCTTTAACAGCGCTGTGCTTCAGAGGACATAGATGGCCTTAACCCTTTCTAGGGGGGGTCTGTGGTCTGTAGGAGGAACCCCCTGAGACTGCTTCATGGAGCCCCAGGGAACCCTGGTTGGGAATCACTGATATATATATATATACTGTATATAGTTCATGTAATGTGAGCTTGAGACAAAAGGTGGCACTGTGTTCTCATTTGCATGTCATTTCCCAGAATCCCTTGCTGCAGTGGAAGTGCTGTGTGCTGGGTGATAATGGTGAAAGGCGGGGTTGCAGACCTGTCTAAGACATGCAAATGAGCATACAGGAATATTTCCATTTGCTATATATATTATATATATATATTTATATATATATATATATATATATAATCACATATCACAGCGGTGCGCAAAGTGGGGTGCGCTAAAAAAAATTGGGGGCCGCAGGCGCTTGCAGAGGCCCCGCGCTGTTCCCTGAGGCATTTAAATTAAATGCCGGGGGATCGCGTGAGGCCTCTGCAAGAATAAACTTACCTTGATTCTGACGCTGTTACCCGTTGCCATGGCAACGCGGCGTCAAATGGCGGTGTCATGTGGAGTGACGTTACACGCCCGGTTCCATGGTAACGGGGTCACGTGACGTCATGTCACCTGATCCCGCGGCGTCATTTGACGCCGCCAACGAAGGTAAGAGGGGCGCGATACGGAGGGGGAGCAGGCAGGAGGCACAGCTCGAAAAGTTTGCGCTCCCCTGACATAACACATACACACATACACACACTGCAAATAATAATATTACTTGTGAGCACATTCACATGTCTCAGACAGGTCTGCTGCTTTTCCCCATTATCTCTTAGCATACAGTGCTTCCACTGCAGCCAGGGATTCTGGGAAATGGCATGCACATGAGCAGTGTCACCTTTTACTTTTATTTCACTGTATGTCACTGCAGCACAAAGTCATAGAAAATAGAAGACTTTAATTCTGCGTATCTTGTAATGTGTTTACAAATCACTTCCTCCCCTTCCCAAGGGGAGTGTCTCCATGACAACAGTACAACAAGCCATCCGCAATCTAACCTTATTGTTCTTCTGCCCCTCCCCGTGACACATACGATTGGCCGTGCAAGGGTCTGGAGCATTGTAATTGGTCTGTAGCGATGTCATTCACAATGCTTCTCCAGCAAGTTCAGCTGCATATGCACAGTTAAAACAAATCTGTGCAGGGACCCTACATAGTTACATAGTAGATGAGGGTGAAAAAAGACATAGGTCCATCAAGTTCAGCCTATGCTACATTTAGACAACAGATTCTTTATCCTATATCTATACTTCCTTATTGATCCAGAGGAAGGCAAACAGAAAACCCCAGTGTCTCTTTGCTTTCTGTATGAAGTATTCCAGCGTTAAAGTGACATCATGTAAAATGGCAGCAGTTTAATTTCCTAACCTGGGAAGTTAGAGATCACAGGGGATCAGCGTGGTGTTGCATTGACATATACACTATTAGGACATTGGGATTAGCAGGATCCAGTCTCTTTAACATGGTGTTGAGCAAGCGGTTTTCTAAGGACGTCGGCTCCTTGCTCCCTTCGGTGGAGGAGGTGAAAGATGCAGAGCTGGAGGAGGAGGCCGGCGGACACATCAGCTTAGGGGGGATCTCTAGCAGACCGACCAGCAGACCGTTACCCAACCTGAGCCGCGGAAGTGTCGACAATAAAGTGAGTCCTTTTTATATTAGGGGTTTTCGTTCTTTAAAGCGGCTGACAAAGCAATATCCTACATGTGTGTTTTTTTTTAATTATTTTTTTTATAAGAAATCAGTTCTGCGCTGTGAGAAAATAATTGTAGCATTTAAAAAAAAAAAAAAACCTCTGAAATGACATTTTTACTGTATTATAATGTAACAAGCATTTTTGGTTTCTATAGCAACCATTCACATCCTCTTCTGAAACAGGCTCTGGCACACACCCCTTTTTGAGCTCTTCCCTTTCTCTAGCAGTGCACCAATTGTATCTAGTGACTGCCTGGTCACATGACCTTCCCCACAGAACTTTGCATCTTTGGTACTCTTCTGTTGCACTGACAGCCATTTTGTGAACCCCCGAGACGAATCTTCGCTGATCGATCACAGGAGAACTGATCGATCTGCAACTTATCTAATTACTTATCATTGTGTGTGTTGTATTGATGCACATATTAATGGGGGAAAAAACAGCAGCTTGGACTGTGGCTTTAATGTGAAGCAAAGACAATGACAGATTTCTCTGCATCAGCATACTGTATGTCCTTAAATCCACAGCAGGCCTGCACAACTCGTGGGCCGCATGCGCTCCGCCCGGTCTCACTGTGCGGCCCGCGACGGCTTTGCCCACTTTACCCATCCTCCTCCCTCCCCCCAAACCCACTCTCCCTCTCCTCCCCCCGAGCCTGCTCTCCCCCTCCTCCTCCCCAGAGCCCGCTCTCCTCCTCCTCTTCCCCCCGAGCCTATTCTCCCCCTCCTCCCCCCTCCCCGTGGCATCCATCCTTCACCTCACTCCTGGCGCCTCTACTTCTCATATCATCCTCACCCCCTGCATCTCACATCACCTCACCCCCTGGCATCTCACACACCCACCCTACCCCCGCATCTCACATCACCCACCCCACCGCACTCTCACATCACGCATCTCTCCCCATGGCATCTCACATACACACCATCTCTCACCGCTGTACCTCAATCACCCTCCCTGCACCTCACATCACCCTCTCCCCCCCTGCATCTCCACTTCACCCTCCACCCTGCACCTCACATCACCGCTCCCCATGCATCTCAATCACCCTCTCCCCTTGCATCTCACATCACTCTTCCCCCCTGCATCTCCACATCATATCATTGTTGCGGTTTGAGGCGGGGCGGCAGGCAGCAGACTGAGCAGAGCAGGAAGGGAAGAAGCACGCGCGCTCTCTACACAGACTTCTACCCTCCTCCTCTGAGACTCGGGTAGAGTGTGGCCTCAGGACGGAGGAGGGGGATAGCAGGCTCGGGAGGAGGGGGAAGCGAGCTCTGGGAGGAGGAGGGTGAGCCGGCTCGGGGGGAGGAGGAGGGGGAGAGGCTGGGCTCGGGGGGCGAGAGGAGAGCAGGCTCGTGAGGGTTAGGGAGGAGTAGGCAGGGCTCAAGGGGCTCACCCCCCTGATCACACACCTAACCCCGTCGACATCACCCACCCCCACCGCACTCACATCACATCTCCCCGTGCATCTCAACCCTCACCCCCCTACTTCTCATATCACTCACCCCCTGCATCTCACATCACCTAACACCCCCTGCATCTCACATCACCCACCTACCCCCGCATCTCACATCACCCACCCCACCGCATCTCACATCACCATCTCCCCCATGCATCTCACATCACCCTCTCCCCCTGTACCTCAAATCACCCTCCCCTGCACCTCACATCACCCTCTCCCCCCCTGCATCTCACATCACCCTCCCCCTGCACCTCACATCACCCTCCCCTGCATCTCATATCACCCTCTCCCCTTGCATCTCACATCACTCTCCCCCCTGCATCTCACAATCATATCATTGTTGCGGTTTGAGGCGGGGCGGCAGGCAGCAGACTGAGCAGAGCAGGAAGGGAAGAAGCACGCGCGCTCTCTAGCAGCAGACTTCTACCCTCCTCCTCTGAGATCGTGGGAGAGTGGGCTCAGGGACGGAGGGGGGGGATAGCAGGCTCGGGAGGAGGGGGAGAGCGAGCTCTGGGGAGGAGAGGGGTGAGCCGGCTGGGGGGAGGAGGAGGGGGAGAGGCGGGCTCGGGGGGGGAGGGAGGAGATCGCGGAGGTGTGAGGGCTAGGGAGGGAGGGGAGAGAGGGCTCGGGGGGAGGAGGGGGAGAGCGGGCTTGGGGAGGAGGGGGAGAGCGGGCTCGGGGTGAGGAGGAGAAAAAAAAAAAAAAAAGGGGGACGGGGGAGCGGCTCGGGGGCGGAGGAGGGGGAGAGCAGGCTCGGGGAGGAGGGGGAGAGCGGGCTCGGGGGGAGGAGGGGGGAGAGCGGGGCTCGGGGGAGATGGTGATGTGAGATGCGGTGGGGTGGGTGATGTGAGATGCGGGGGTAGGTGGGTGATGTGAGATGCAGGGGGGTGAGGTGATGTGAGATGCAGGGGGTGAGGTGATATGAGAAGTAGGGGGGTGAGGTGATGTGAGATGCAGGGAGGGTGGGATGTGTGGGGTGCAGGAGGTATTGTGTGTGATATGGAGGGGGAGTATTATGTGTGGGTGAGGGGGAGAGATTGGGGTGTGAAAGGTAGAGAGGGAGTCTCGCAAAGGCCACCTACACTGGGGGGCGTGGGGGTTGGGCAATGGAAACTGTTGTCCTGAGCCCCAGGAAAGCACTATATGGCATGTCTGGTATGACCATCCTCATATCTCCCCCAGCACCCATCTTCATCATCCTCATATCTGGGGGGGAAGGGGAGATATGATGATGATCGGGGGGGGGGAGTAGATATGATGATGAGGGGTGCTGGGGTTGATATATGAGGATGATGATGAGGGGTGCTAGGGGAGATATATGAGGATGATGATGAGGGGTGCTGGGGGAGATATATGAGGATGATGATCAGTGGTGCTGGTGGAGATATGAGGATGATGATGATGAGGGGTGCTGGGGGAAATATGATGATGATGATGATTATTATTTTACCCGTGCGGCCCGAATCTGTTTTCCTTGGAGCAGTTTGGCCCTTCTCACTTTACAAGTTGTGCAGACCTGATCTACAGTATTTACAACATTAAGATTGCTGCCAGAATCACTCTACTCGTTCCTAAATCTTTCTCAATGTTTCCCCTGCTCAAATCACTCTCCTGGCTTCCTATCAAATCCTGCATCTCACACTCAATTCTCCTCCTCACTTTTAAAGCTTTACACTCTTCTGCCCCTCCTTACAGCTCAGCCCTAATTTCTCAATTTCTCGCTAATATGTAAACATCCCACACAGGAAGTCCCATGAGGGAAAAAAACGGTGCACTGCGTCTCACAAAAAGGAAGATGTGGGATATGATAATCAAAAGGGTTTATTCATAAAAACATGAACAAAAAGTACTGATACAGACACTCTTATGCGTTTCACACGCAGGATGCTTGAGCAAAATAACTCCACGTCGGACTTGACTGGTATATAGCAGGAACCAGCATAGCCACTTCTCCCCCCCGCGCCCCTCTTTAGCTTTATGCAAACGGTGGGGTCTCCTTCAGCGAAACAGCTTCCCCCTGATCTCCGGGGGACTCCAGTTACTGAATTATTAAATAAATTAAAAATAACGGACAAGAATACTGGCACAAGATATCAGTACAATGCAATATTTGACATATCTAGAGGCGAACCCCGGCTGCCACTAAAAAAAGGAAGAATATCATTAGAGATGAAGTTGCTGCTTTCTAAGTCCTGGGACATAGTACGGTGAGCCTTGCTGAGCCGCGCTGAGCAGATGCACTTACCCCCTGCATCTGTTATCAGCGCGGCTTTAGCAGCCGCTTCCGCATGCGTGCGGAGGCTCAGGTATTTTGGAGAGACAGGCAAATTTAAAATTTGCCGCTCAGGGAAGCGGAGGAGCGGTCACGTGACTGCTCACATCCAATGGGAGCGAGGGACTAGCCCCGCCTCCGATCCGCCTCCGCCCCGCCCCCAAAGCGCGCTCACTGCCTCGCCTGCCAGGACACAAAAAAGCTCCAGTTTGAGCAGGCGAGGCAGAGCAGGAGCGCTGATCAGCGCGGCCCGAGGCACCATGCCCGAGGCCAAGGCTGCGGCCATAGTAGGGGAGACGGAGCGATTGATGTCGCTCACACCATAAACAATTATGTTGAATGCGGATGGCCATAGAGCGTGCGTATGTAGAAGACGGCGCTGCAGGAACTTGGGCAGACAAATAAATTAGATTTTTTTTGCGCGGCGGGCGGTCACGTGCGCAGTTCAGCTAATGAGGGCGAACCACTCACGTGACGTCACCGCCACGGCACGCCCTCCCCACGACCCCATCGCTCAAAACATGCAGGCTACAAATCTCTTCAAGTACAGGCGCGCGTGATGTCACACGCTCGTGCGCGCGCTCGTGCGCCTGTGAATGTCCGAGGCCTAATGGTTCCTCCTGCGACCATACTGTATTTGCAGTTTTCTCTAAAAACGTGAGCTGTGTGGATTGCGGCTTTCATTGGAGCAAAGTGGCTGGAAAACAGCCTCAATTACAACCACACCATTTTTCATTGTAGACGGTACCAAGATCAAACAGAACAAGATCAGGGAAGCGAGCAGATGGGGATCTTAAAGCAGCCGTGGTTCCCGACTCTAAAGAAGAACCGGAGCATGAGGCTTCGGATAAAGATTGTGAAGAAAACTTGGTTGAAACTAAAAGGGAAGAGGAGGACTGGGACACAGAGTTAGAAATGGAAGGTTAGAAAAATCATTATATTTTTGCATTCCAGATCATGATCAACTGTTAAACCCAGGTAATCTCTCCCAAGTAATCGCTTGACCTCAATTCATATCCTTTTATGTATTTCTCCAAGTTCTCTCAATTTCTTATCATAAACATTCCTGAGAATCTTCTCTCCAAATGTTAACTTCTTTTCCTGGTGCTTTTATCTTTACTGTACAATTATTCCCTGGACTTTTCATTTTTCTACATGCAGTTTCTGTAACATTCTCTGTACAAGGAAAATAATATATACATAATGAATCCCAAAAGTATGACAATGGGGAACGGCAGGGTAGCAGACCTGTCCGAGACATTTGAATGTGCTCACAATTGGTATTTTTTGTTTGCTACCCATGTAATCAAAAGAAGTTACATTTGACAACAGTGAGGATCAGATCAAATGTTTATTATCAACAACAACAACAACAACGTTCTTAAATATATTCTTTAGGTCATTATTCTATATACTGTAGAATAATGTGACCTTTCCGGATGTTCTCGACCAAAAATTCACTGGTGCTTATCCCATAACTCAATAATAGACCATACGATACCAGTTGAAACACGACATAAGGGACAGCACTCAGGTAACAAGGGACAGCACTCAGGTAACAAGGGACAGCACTCAGGTAAATTGATCACAAGTTCTTTGTATTGAAAAAGAGACACAAAGAACTTGTGATCAACTTACATGTGTGCTGTCCCTTGTTACCTGAGTGCTGTCCCTTGAAGTCGTGCTTCAACCGGTCATGTATTATATATATATTATCATATATATATACATATATATATATATATATAGTGACATTTATATAAACCAGTGACACATAAAGAATATCATGCTGTTCTTTCACCGTTAGAGAAGAAATAAATCCTAAATAATGTTACAGTCCTAATCTTATTTGTGGGGACATCAAGAATTGTACCTATTTTTTTTTTAAGTATCTTTTTATCAGGGTGTTTACAGATACATTTCAAAATATTACATTGTAGCATATTGTATTTACATGTACATAGGTTATCGTATAATGTTACATAATTCAATACATAATTGCGATACCCATATTTTTCTTTTTTCGAAAATATAACTTCTTTGATCTAATATCTCGACCATTTAACTCAAAACCTTGTATCATCGCTTGCTGGTGACTCACATTCTTTCTTTTAGTTATCCTATTTGTTTAGACTAGGCTATTTGTTTTTACTCTGTTCTGTCATGTGTTATTTTTATGTTGTGATGCAGACGTTCTCCTTATTTTCATTTCCTTATTATCCGGTTTTCCGTCGGTTTAGTTTACCATCTTATCTTGGGTTGTCATCTGAATTATTCTGTTCTAGTGGGGAAAACAGTTATAATCATTCTCCCATTTTCGATCAAATTTGTCATACTGATTATCTCCTTTCGTGTCGGTAGATATTCTGTCTATCGTGATCAGTTTGACCAAGAGGGATTTTATAAGTTCTCTGTTAGGTGCTTGTGAATCCAGTACCTATTTTGAAAGTGTGTTAAAGTAATCAGTTGTCTCCACTTTCATTAAGCTTTTATTTTACCATTGTATTCACCTTTTACAGCATGCCATTTACTCCGTGTAACATCTTCTGTTGTAGACGTCAAGGATTCATATGATCCCACTGGAAAAGCCAGTTATTTATCAGCCTGTCAGCTGTTTGGCGTGGTACCCATCTCCTATTTCTTGCGGCACATGCGAGATGCTGATCTTATTATGCGGCATCATGGACTGGGCTCACAGGTAAGTCTGCACATTGTGGATGGGGAAATGCGCATGGTACAATACTGCCAAAAAAGGAAGACAAACTAAGAATCACCAAAGAGCAAATGGCAACAAAATAAATAATTGTATACTGTATGTGGGAAAAACATTGTGTTGGCTGCCAGCTGCACTGCTCCACATTATGACTAATATGTATTCCAGAGCAGAATGAACATCTGTAAGCACAGTGGTGCAGCGGAAGAAGCATGTCTGGCCCATAACCTAGAGGTCGATGGTTGGAAACCGTCCTCAGCTGTTTTTTTTATTTTTTATTAATATTAATTTATTTCTATAAAACGTAATTTAACTTTATTAACTATACTTTGACGATGTCATATGAAAGAATATATTAATAAGCGCCAGTTATGCAAGTAATAATCCCTGAAGAACAGGGCATTGCTGGCCAATAATGACCAATAATTATTGGTCAGTAATGCCCGGTTCTGCGGGGATTATTACTATTATAAGCTACATTTAGGGTTTTAAAAAATAAATTTTCATTAAAAAGATAGATAGTCATTCGGCCAAGTATCTGACTACAAAGTAAACATGGACAAGTCTGAGGCCCTAAATTTATCCCTCCCCCCCCGGACTGGACACTTATACAAGCCAACTATAATATCGATGGAGCCACCCACATTAAATACTTGGTGTGTTAAAATCTCCAATTCCTACAGCTCCCATATACCAATATAACTACCACCTATTTTAACCAGATCAAAAAGACCTAGAGATCTGGAAAAAACACCAATATCGTGGTTGGGAGAATCACGGCAGTAAAAATGAACGTTCTCCCAAGACTGTTATATAACTCAAACCCTTCAATCCCGGTCCCACAAACAGCGCTTAAAAACATGCAGTCTCTAATTCTCCAATTTATTTGGAATGACAAAAGGCCCAGAGTACCTCTGGTCAGTGATGCTCTCGTCTAGAGAAAGAGGAAGGTGTGGGGGTCCCCGACATTGCAAAAAATACTACATCGCAGCACAGCTGAAGCAGGCTGTAGTTTGGAATTGCGACCCGGGCCCTAGCTTCTTGGTTAGAGATAGGTCTCACTACGCCTACCCCTCTCCTTCCAAATGGCAATGTGGCCCACGGCAGCAGAGGGGATAAACCACCAAGGTTTGCCCTGGAGCAATGAGATGCACGTGGGAGGTATGGCTTAAATGTAGAGGGAAGTACGGTCTGGTAGCATCCCCTCACAGCTCACCCCATCTTTGGAAACCCCAAATTCCTCCAGGGTGTTCTCCTCAAGTCAATTTGACCAATTTCAGGGTCACAACATTAGGAGTGGTGCCGATCTGCTGCGGAAAGATGAGATCGCTACTTATCAGGTGGATTAGGGACAAATACGAGATACAGCGCTCCACCTATTTAATATCTGCAAGTGAGACATTTTCTCCTATCCCTCTCACCAACTTCCAAATTTCCTAAATAAACCAGATTTGAAACCCTCTGCAGCCAAACAACCTATCAAAAGCGGGATCTCTCAAATATATAAAGGATTAGTACCCCAGTCTGGCCCACCCAACCATAGATATATGCAACGATGTGGTCGAGGAATTGGGCCTCTCAATAGATCCGGAGGACTGGGAGGAGCTGGGAGCAAGCCTCTAAAACTCAATTTGCACCAACAAAAGAAAATATATCAAAATCCTATCCAATGGTACCTGACCCCCGTTAGGCTGAGCCAGATCTACCCAGGCGCAGTTGATTCGTGCTGGAGGGGATGTGTCGTCAAAGGGGGACATGGCCCACATTTGGTGGTCATGCCCGGAGATTCAGAAATTTTGGGCCATGATCCAGAGGCTCATAGAGAGGTCAGGGCGAGTAACCTCACCCCTAGTAGACACACGGTGGACCCTGGTGCTGAAAAAACCTGTTGATGACTCATCCACCGATGTCCAGACTATAACGGCCAAACTGACGGCAGCCCAGGTGTTATCGCTGCACGCTGGAAGCAGACTAAAGCTCCCTCTAAAACCACTGTCACTAGCAGAAATTAAACGAAGTTATGTCAATGGAGAAACTGACCGCTCTCTCCAAAAAAAGAAATACCCCAATTCTTAAAACCTGGGACCGGGCTAACAAATAAATATAACAAGATGAGCAGAACTGCGTCCGGGGTAGGGCGGCCACCCACCACTCCCCCACTATCTCTCCTAGGTTACCTTCCCCCCTTCCCTTCCATGTGTGAGTCTTCCCCCTTCCTCCCTACCTCCCCTCCCCCTCAATCCAATCACCACTCCCAGAAAATGGAAAAAGTTATGGGTCCCTGTCAGATTGTTGAAAGAACCATTGTCATGGGATCATGAACACCTGTATGTACTGTTTGACATGATTGTACCCAATAAAAAAATTGAGTTAAAAAAAAAGATAGATAGTCCCCCCCAGCAGCTCCACGATGCCCCAAAGGTGGGCTGACACCAAAGGTGGGGGGGGGGAGGCTGTGTGTGTGCTGTGTGCTGTGAGTGTGTGCAGTGTACTGTGAGTGTGTGCAGGGTGCTGAGTGTGTGTGCAGAGTGTGCTGTGAGTGTGTGCTGTGAGTAAGTGCAGTGTGCTGTGTGTGTGCAGTGTATGCAGTGTGCAAAAATCTTTTTTTTTTTTAAATTTTATTATTTTAAATTCGGGGTCCATGCTCAAACCGCATTATAGCGGATCGCGCTATAACGGAGTTGAGCTGTATATATAAAGATACGTGTGTGTGTGTGTGTGTGTGTGTGTGTGTGTGTGTGTAATAAAAAGAGCGCAAGTGCCAGTAGTATATGTAAAAATAGGACCATTTTGAATAAAACAGGACAGTCAAATCCCTACATAGAGGAAACACATGTGTATATAAATGAGACATGAATAAACAACAATGATTAAAAATACAATGGTCGTCTGCCGTAACCAAATTGAGGAGGATATAACAAATGTGAGCACACAAAGGGAGGGAACTGCCGTATAGGAGAAGTGGCTAATAAAGTTAGTTCAATGGTAACCTGTAGAAGCAGAGATATATGGAGGTCGGGAGATGTGTAGCTGAAACAGTCCTGTGAATCCAGATGTATATGGAAAGGCTGTATTGTATATCACCAGAGATCAGGTGTAGGTAGTGATGAATGTATCCGTCACCTAAGCCTCCATACTGTATACAGGGAGACCACAAATTGCTGATCCAGGATGAAAACAGTTAATCACTCACATGGGGTGGTAGCACAGGAAGGGGAAAAAAGGAAATCCAACAGCCGATCAAACGGCCCCAAGACAGAGCCTTGCGGGACACCACAGGTGATATCCAAGGGGTTGGAGTTAGTACCCAAGATAGACACATGATGGGATCTACCTGATAGGTAGGACTTAAACCAGTTTAAAGCATGTTCCCCTATTCCAGAGCCCTGGAGTTTGTTAAGCAGGATAACATGATCAACAGAATCAACAGCCTTTGCAAAATCTAGGAATATTGCACCAGTGAGTTGTCCCCGTTCCACGCTGGATCTAATTGCAAACTTTTAGCAGGGTAGTTACCATGGAGTGTTTGGGGTGGAAGCCAGATGGAATTGGCTAGGGAAATTTGTCTTGGTATAGTAATCACTTAATTGGGAGTGGACACATTTTTCCATGACGGAATAGTATTGGGAGAAGAGAGATTGGCCTGTAGTTTAAGACAGTGTTTGTGTCCCCACTTTTGAAAATTGGGACAACTCTGGCAGTTCTGCATGTCTCAGGGATAGGGCCTGAAGTACCCTAAAAAGCTCAACCCTTTACCCTAAAAATCCCTAATATTCCCTAACTATACCGCTACGCTCTACCCTAAAAAGCTTAACCCCTTACCCTAAAACCCCCTACCCAAAGCCCTTACCCTAATCCCCTACCCTAAACACCTAACCCCTTACCCTAAAATCCCCTACACAAAGCCAATACCCTAAACCCCTACTCTAATCACCTAACCCCTTACACTAAAACCCTTATCCTTAACTCCATACTTGCTAAATGAACCCATAAATTGACTTGCCCTGGTGAAGCGGCGGGCGGCTGAACGTCCAGCAGGGGGAGATTGCCACCACCCAATGTCCGAGTCCGGGGGGAGAGTGCCTGCTGCAGAAAATGACTGCGATTGTAATACAAAGAGAAAGTGATATTTGGTACATAGTATATCCTATATTGATGTATAGATGATAACCCACGACAATCTGACTGAAACATCTCTTGACATAGCAGAGATTATTTTTTTAATTCTATTTTATGGTCATTCATTACTAAACTAAAGCAATGTAATCACTATAACAATGGTTTTCACCCTTTTTTTGAATAAGGAACCTTATAATTATGTTGTGATGTTCTGTGAACCCCAACCCTCTCTAATAGTGCATCTGAGATCAGATGCATTGTAAGGACTCCGACCCTCTCTAATAGCGCGTCTGAGATCAGATGCATTGTAAGGAACCCCAACCCTCTCTAATAGCGCGTCTGAGATCAGATGCATTGTAAGGAACCCTATCCCTCTCTAATAGCGCGTCTGAGATCAGATGCATTGTAAGGACTCCGACCCTCTCTAATAGCGTGTCTGAGATCAGATGCATTGTAAGGAACCCCAACCCTCTCTAATAGCGCGTATGACATCAGATGCATTGTAAGGAACCCCAACCCTCTCTAATAGCGCGTATTACATCAGATGCATTGTAAGGAACCCCGACCCTCTCCAATTGTAAATTCTTCTGTATTTGGTACGTACAATTTTCAAATTACCTGAAAATTGCAGGGAGTCCTGGGGAACCGTAGTTGAAAAACACTGCTCTATAACAAATTGATATTATGGCACAAAATATCCCTTCACTGGCACAACCTAGTTATCAGTCTTTTATGTGAACTGTTAAGGAAAAGGTTAAGTTTGAAAAGAAAAATGATTGTCTTCAGTTTACAATTCTGATACAGATGCCAAATAAATGTGAATCCCGTCTGGGCTTTCTACCATTCTTTTCTATTTTAGGCTGTTAAAGCTCTGGCTATTTCTTTGGAGACCAATACCTCAATTGTGAACTTAAATCTCAGCGATAACTGGCTGGAAGGAGACGGTGCCGCAGCTATAGCAGAGACGCTTAAGGAAAACTGCTACATTTCAGGTTGGTTTATTCATCACTTGCTCTTCAAATAGTTTGTCCATGTAGTAATGTCAGGGCCGGCTTGGGACATGGCGGGGTCCGATTCAGTGTGTGCGCTGGGCCCCAGAGCAAGCCCCTTGCGTCAAGGGATGTCATGTCATCAAGGCGACACGTCATCACGTGACATACCTGGAGATGCCGGCGTTTAGAGGCCCCGCACTCTTCCCAAGCTCAACTTCCGCAATCACAGTTTAAATGTTGTGCTGGTTAAAGGGACTTTATGGCTTGGGTTTATGGATTGAGTTGAATGCCTCGTGAGTCACACTGGGTTCTAAGACTGAGACTGCAGTGAATTCCTGCAGATTAAGGTAAATAAAATAGATAGGGGTAAATCCTCAGAGGTCTGATAAATCTGGGCTACTAACGTGATGTTACCTAAATAGTCCTTTTCCCTGAGTTTAACGGGAATGCACAAAGCTGAATATATGCAAAACCAACGGGCGTTAGTGATCTCATTAGCCACGCCATGTGAAGTTAGCACTGCCTTGCGTTCGCTTCAAACAACAGCCCTGGCTACGTCACCGTGACGGTTCAGCCAATGAGGGTGAACCAGCCGTGTGACGTCATGGCCGTGCCCCTGCCATGCCCCCCCCCCCCCCCCTCCCATCCCATCGCGATCTCCTGCTCTTCTCTGGACGCGCATCCCAGACCACAGATCGTGGCTGAAACTGGTGCACGCGCTGCCAGGCGCTCCGACGCGCGCGTGCACACAGTGACAATGACATTTATGATATAGAATGGTCTAATTGTTGATTTTTCTTTTCAGAGATTCATTTGTCAGATAACAAACTGGGATTGAAAGGTGCCAGAGTCCTATCATTAATGCTGGTTGAGAATACCGCACTTCGAAAGCTCAACCTCTCGGGAAATGAGTTTAATGACCAAGCTGCCCAATATTTTTCTGATGCCCTTACGAACAACCAAAAAGTGGAGTCCATGGACCTCAGCCGCAATATGTTTGGAGATGGGTCAGGTATATCCTGGTTTTGAATCCTCTTTGAAACTTGCAGTAGGACTCGAGCGTATTACATTTGAGGCAGATACTGTATTTAGCCAGAGAGGTTTACAAAAACACAAACCTAATGGAAATTGTTTTTATATTAAGAATAGAATAAAATCGCTATGTCCCATTTAATGTTTGTGTAATGTCTGAGAGGTGTGGGCTGAGATAGGTACAATGTAGATCGATTCATTGATGCTAACGGCTTCTCCTAGTGTAAATTTACTGGCAAAACCCAGCTTGTTATTAGTCATTTGACAACAATATTTTCACTTGTTTATTAAACCTATCTCACAAAGGATGCTTCTTTGCTTTTCCATGCAATAGACTGCAATCCTCTTTGGCAGTGTACAGATTGAAGCAGCAATCCCGGTATATTTATTTGAAGCAGGGGGTCTCAGGAGTGGAACCGCGTTGATTTCAGCTCCAGGGACCCCCTGCTTCCAGAGATACTTGCCCCGGAAGGGGTTGGTGGTATCTCTGGCAAGATTAAAGGTCCTGGCCATGTGCACCAATAGGAAGCCGCAGCAGATGACGTCACAGCTTCCCATGGGCCTCGCGCGATGCGGGACATGTAAACGCTGCCATCACTGGTCCTCAGAGCTGAAATTAACACAGTTCAGCTCTTGAGACCCCCTGCTTCAATCCTATAATAAAAATAAATGAAACCTGGATTGCTGCTTTAAGCCCTCCAAACGCTCCTGTTATAATGGATGAGTATCTTGTCCATTTAGAATTTAACAAAGGTTGCACCCGATGGACATTTTCCGACCTAATCTACTATGTAATTGAAACACTTTACATGCCAGCCTACCCGACTTGGTCAAGAGAATCCTGATTTTATGGGTCAGTGGCCTGTCTCTCTCGCTGATCTGCCAACAGCACTCTCCCTTTTCCTTCCCCTGCGGGCTGCTGTGCTCAGTCCACGAGAAAATCTGCGCTCCTGGTACAACAATGACGTTTAAAGCCCTGACGATGATCCTAAAACAGGATCAAATAAGGCTCATTAAAAAGTTTTCTGATCATTTTTTGGGGAGCAGTGGTGGGCAACATGATATACTGAAGGGATGGCCAACTTCAGTCATCAAGGGCCACCAACAGGTCTGGTTTTATGGCTTTCCTTGTATAAATTAAAAGAGCATTAGAGCATTTGAAAATGAAATGTGTTCAGAATAAAAATAAAACGTAAATGCTGTTGGTGGGGGAAAAAATAATATATATATATATAGCAAACAGAAATATTACTGTATGCTCATTTGCATGTCTTAGACAGGTCTGAAACCCCGCCTTTCACCATTATCACCCAGCATGCAGTGCTTACACTGCAGCAAGAAATTCTGGGAAATTACATGCAAATGAGCACACAGTGCCACTTTTTGCTTATATATATATATATAAGTGGGGCCACATTTTTAAAGGTTTTGTATCAAATCTTGCGAGTAATTCTCAGAGGTTTGAGAGAGAAAATAAATCAGTCAAGGAATGGTTTCCAGATTTCTGGAAGATTGATTTATAACTAAAGGGAAGAAAGAGATAGATAGATATAGATGTGTGTGTGTGGTGTGATGTGGTGTGTGTGTGTGTGTGTGTGTGTGTGTTGGTGGGTGTGTGTTGTGTGTGTGGTGTGTGGTGTGTGTGTGGTGGTGTGTGGGTGTGTGTGTGTGTGGTGTGTGTGTTGTGTGTGGTGGGTTGTGTTTTTCACACCTTCTTTCTTTGATCTAGGTGAGATTCTTGGGGGCTGCATTGCCGAAAACACAGGGATGACAGAGCTCAATCTCAGCTGGAACTACTTCCGTGGGAAGGCAGCAGTTGCCATTGCAAAAGGCTTAGGGGTAAGAATCTATATTTTACCAGTTATGTTTGTTTAAAATTATTGGGGCAATGTTAAAAAAAAAAAAAAAAGGGTTGCTTCATAGTAACATCATTAATTACTCTATTTGTCCACCAAAGTTAGAATTAGGGATTTGGGGTTTTAACCGAAAACCCCCGATAAAACACCACCGACGAATCATTGGGTTTTTTCAGTTAAAGTCGATAAAGACCGGAAAATGAAGAATTCAATTCAATTTTGCAGCAAGTGATTTTCGTTGGTGCACTTCCCGCGTCATATGAATATGGTGCACAAACAATATTAAAGTCCCCAGCGCTAAAGTCCAAGATACCGTGATCTTCAGATAGTCTCTGGTATTAAAGATGGTAACTGGGTCTGTTGAAAATGTTCCAGATGGGATGTGTCCTAGGAATGGACAGATGCACGTCTGAAATACAGATGGAGGCACAACTGATTGCGCAGCGTTTTCTAGCAATCAGATCCCTATCTAAGACAGTGATGATTCCTCCACATGAGAACGCCAATGTAGTCAGTGGAGAGAATCTGTGCTTGTTCCTCTTCTTCAGCTCTCTCACGACCCCACGTGCAGGCAGCTTTCTGGAGGAGACCTCAATCCACAGTGGCGTCGGGGGTTGGCTCCGTTGCGAAACCCCCACCGAGGGAAGGAATGGGCACAATATGGTGTAGTTTGAAACACTTTAATAGCTAATACACTAAAAAAACACATTAAAATCACTCACATGGTGCAATACCGAATTGTATTGCTCAAATTGCCGTCCGCAGCTTGCAAATCCTGCCCGCAAGATACAGAGAATCCCTGCACGCAGACACGCTGATGGTAATAAGCGTGTGACGTCACCGCTGCCGGGAACTCTCCTTGCAGAGGCTACGGTGGCTGGGTTGGCTCAAGTGACTAGACTCCTCCTCCCTACGCGTTTGTGACAGTGGTCACTTCGTCAGGGGATAGTGGAGTCTGGTCAGTGAACCTTTTATATTACACCAAATGGAGAGAGCCTCCTACTGGGTGGAGCTAGCTGTTGAAAGTGGAGTATCTGCTTTAATATCAACAGCGTAATGGGAAATGGTACCTTGGCTTAATAAGCACATGTACCCACATAATATAAAGATATGAAATCAAAAATCTTGATAATAATGGCAATACTCGTAATAGAAAATATAAAATAAAAAAAAAAAAATATAAAAATATCCCAATCCACCTAGGGCATAATTAATTACCACAGGGCAAAGGCGTAAATAAAAAATGATCAGTTAAAAAACTTTACATTATCTCACTGAACTTACCACACTCAATGAATGGTACTAAACTAGTACTATCCCAAATGGGAAGAACCCCCTGTCGGGGGCGGGACTAAGGCATTGGAATAAGATTTCAGCTCTGGGGTTAACAGCGCAATGGGGTGTGTATGATTTATTATAAATGTGCGCATGTCTCCCGATGTACATAGATAGAGCTTTACATATGATGGTGGCAATAACTACAATTATGAAGTCAGACTGGAATGAATAGAATGAAGTGCATCCCAGTCACAATCATGCAACTAGGGGTTAACACTTGGAAAAATGGTACTCCAAATAACAATACATTTCATGTCTAAACTATACCACAACAGTGAACAGGAATGGACTAATGGTCCTTCAAGAGGCTGCCAAGTCAAATTCGATGTTTAGAACTAGGGGGGTCAGGGTCTTGAGTGTGTAGATCCAATAGCTTTTCTTTTAGAGGACTAGATTAAGCCTTTCTTTTTCTTTTCGTTTTTTGTTTTGTTGTTTGTTGTCCCCTACTAGTCTCTAAAAGAGAAAGCTATTGGATCTACACACTCAAGACCCTGACCCCCCTAGGTCTAAACATCGAATTTGACTTGGCAGCCTTCTTGAAGGACCATTAGTCCATTCCTGTTCACTGTTGTGGTATAGTTTAGACATGAAATGTATTGTTATTTGGAGTACCAATTTTCCAAGTGTTAACCCCTAGTTGCATGATGTGACTGGGATGCACTTCATTCTATTCATTCCAGTCTGACTTCATAATTGTAGTTATTGCCACCATCATATTGTAAAGCTCTTATCTATGTACCATGCGGAGACATGCGCACATTTATAATAAGATAACAACCCCCATTGCGCTGTTAAACCCAGAGCTGATAATCTTTATTCCAATGCCTTAGTCCCGCCCCCGACAGGGGGTTCTTCCCATTTGGGATAGTACATAGGTTAGTACCATTCATTGATGTGGTAAAGTTCAGTGAGATAATGTAAAGTTTTTTAACTGATCATTTTTTATTTACGCCTTTTGCCCTGTGGTAATTAATTATTGCCCTAGTGTGATTGGGATATATTTTTATATTTTATTTTTTATTTTATATTTTCTATTACGAGTATTGCCATTATTATCAAGATTTTTGAGTTCATATCTTTATATTATGTGGGTACATGTGCTTAATTAAGCCAAGGTACCATTTCCCATTACGCTGTTGATATTAAAGCAGATACTCCACTTTTCAACAGCTAGGCTCCACCCCAAGTAGGAGGCTCTCTCCATTTGGTGTAATATAAAAGGTATCACTGACCAGACTCCACTATCCCCTGACGAAGTGACCACGTGTCACGAAACGCGTAGGGAGGAGGAGTCTAGTCACTTGAGCCAACCCAGCCACCGTAGCCTCTGCAAGGAGAGTTCCCGGCAGCGGTGACGTCACACGCTTAGTACCATCAGCGTGTCTGCGTGCAGGGATTCTCTGTATCTTGCGGGCAGGATTTGCAAGCTGCGGACGGCAATTTGAGCAATACAATTCGGTATTGCACCATGTGAGTGTATTTTAATGTGTTTTTTAGTGTATTAGCTAATTAAAGTGTTTCAAACTACACCATATTGTGCCCATTCCTTCCCTCGGTGGGGGTTTCGCAACGGAGCCAACCCCCGACGCCACTGTGGATTGAGGTCTCCTCCAGAAAGCTGCCTGCACGTGGGGTCGTGAGAGGAGCTGAAAGAAGAGGAACAAGCACAGATTCTCTCCACTGACTACATTGGCGTTCATCATGTGAGTAGGAATCATCACTGTCTTAGATAGGGATCTGATTGCTAGAAAACGCTGCGCAATCAGGTGTGCCTCTCATCTGTATTTCAGACGTGCATCTGTCCATTCCTAGGACACATCCCATCTGGAACATTTTCAACAGAGCCCAGTTACCATCTTTAATACCAGAGACTATCTGAAGATCACGGTATCTTGGACTTTAGCGCTGGGGACTTTAATATTGTTTGTGCACTGTTTTGTATCAGGTTTGGAATAACCTGACATTATTGTCACCTAGCCGCTTGCTCTTACAGCATTAGTTAGACTGTTTGTTGTGTTAGCACGTATTATATAATTTTTAGCACTGTATCTATCACACCTTAATTAGTGTAGGTAAGCGCTTTTTGGAGGGGTTATTTTCTTTGTTTTGTATGTCATATGAATATGGCTGCGTGTGCATGCGAAGAGGCGGCAGCTAACGGGAGGAGGAGAAAGATTGAGGCAACAAGATACTGCAACCCCTGCCCCCAACACACCGATTTCAACCCCCCCCCCCCCCAGACTTGAACTGTGTGCGTGCGTGCGTGCGTGCGTGCGTGCGTGTGTAAAAGCTAAACACAGAATTATACTGTTGTTTGCTTTTTTTATTGTTATAAACTATTTAAACACTGAAAAACACATACAGTGTTTATATATATATATGTAACCCTTTTATCCCCCCCCCCCCTAAGTGAGATGGGGGGTGCTCTCCTTCTGGTTACTACAAGCGGTCTGGGTGCTGCAACCTGCTGGCAACAGGAGGGCTGAGGGCTCCGCGGTGGTGTGGGGAGATCCAGAACAGGGAACAGGGGGGGACAGATTACCTTGATAGCTCTTGATGGTTCAGTGCCTCCAGCCAGTGAGGATCCCCAGTAGAGCTTCAGGGGATGGACCCCCACTGACACTCCTTCATACTCATAGACATGAATCCACACAGCAATGTCTTTTCTTGGTTGCTTTATTGCAGGCAAGTGTACAGCATATCACACAAGATTCTTCAATGCATATGCCCTTCTCCATACTGGGGAGCTCTTCCACTGCTCATATCAGCATACTTCCCCTCCCTCCCTCCCTGTCCCTGTGGGGTAGGGAGAGAACGCTTTTCTTTCCTTCTCAGCTCACTCTCTAATTCTCAACTGACACTAACTGATAATTTAGGAGGCATGTCCCAATTTGAACATCCTTGGGGAGTGTCTCTAACTCTGACTCATTACAAGCCAGAGCCGGATACAGATTGGCCCACACACAGCAGGGGGCGTTCCAACCAATATCCCCCCCTTAGATTGACAGCCTCAAAGTTGCAAAGCCCGCCCTTGAATACTGATACATTATTCAAGGCTGGAATACACATACAGGCCTAATAATGGATTTAACCTTTCCACTGGCTGCACTAACAGGACTGACAGAGGAAAGGCCCAGAAACAACACACACACACACACACACACACACACACACACACACACACACACACACACACACACACACACACACACACACACACACACACACATATATAGTGAAACTTCTTTAGTGGCACCTAGTCATGATGGGACAAAACTGGATAGATGGAGACGAAATGTGAAATGGAAGTGACGTCACGTAATGGCCGCCACTCCCCCTACACACCCGCTGTCACATGCGGTGCCACCGCTCCCCCCACACGGCCGCTGACATATGCGCCGCTGCCCGCACCAGCTGACATGCCGCGCATGCGTGGTAGTCATGGTGACGCTCACGGACGCCATGGCTCGGAGACCTCCCTGCACTGCTGCTGCTTCACATGCCTGCCTCTTGCGTGTATCTGATCTCCGGGCCGGTCACTGACCCCCTGCCCGGCGGGATGTCTGTGTGCGTGCGGAGGCTGATCACCAACACCCGGGGCTTCCTGTGGTCGGACATGGAGACCCGCGCCCTGCTGGATATCTGGGGGGAGGCGGACGTGCAGTCGGCCCTGGACGGTAACTTCCGCAACAGCCACGTGTAGTCAGATGGGAAGCACCACGAATCGGAGGATGGACAGGAAGAGAGGAGGTATGGGGAGGAGGGGGGCGGGAGGACCGATGAAGTGGGAGTGATGAGATCGGACCTGGCAACGATGTCCACATTAAAGGACACCAAAGGAAGAATAGGCTGGGGAGAGGGACATCACATTGAAAACATTGAGTGAGATTAACTGTGGTTAGGGGGGATTGGCAGCGAGACAGATATGGGCAACAGAAAAAAGGTGAACAGGAGAGACTGAGAGAGTGGGGAAGATAGATATGGTAAGAGAGAGAGAGAGAGACTGAGAGAGTGGGGAAGATAGATATGGTAAGAGAGAGAGAGAGACTGAGAGAGTGGGGAAGGTAGATATGGTAAGAGAGAGAGAGACTGAGAGAGTGGGGAAGGTAGATATGGTAAGAGAGAGAGAGACTGAGAGAGTGGGGAAGATAGATATGTATGGTGTCACGGGAACTTTGTGACAGGTTGAAATATACACCAAAATATCTGGGTTGAACTGAACACGACTGAGATATGATAAAATATCATTTATTCATTGAAAAAGGTGAAAACAAAAGATATACAAATAACAGGCAAAATATAGACACTTACTTAGGGTTGGAATGAAGTAATCAGGAACAACGATTAGCAATTCATGCAGCAATCACGAGAAATCACAAAGACAATGGGTATGGGCTGAGCCTCGTTTATATACAATCTCAGTCCTATCCCTTAACCTTGGAGCACCTGACTGTCTAGCAGATTCCTTTGTAGTTAGGAACTCCCTTATCTGCATGTGTGAATTATGACACTTAAAGACCACTCAGGCCCTTTGTTCCTCCGCCCTATTGTATACAATCAGGGCGGTCAGCCTTTGATCAGAGGGTTTATGATAGACAACTGGTCTGCCATCCGGACCTATTAACATAGCAGATGGGTTCTTAGTTTTCATACTAGACCCAAAATACAAATCATTCTTTAATATCTTCACATATTAAAATAATCCGTTCTGTTGGGCCCAGTGGGCTGAAACCTGCTAGTCTTTCCTGCCGGAACTGACTCTCCATTGTGGCCAAGTTTCAGCTCTCTGCGACCCCCCAGAACCGGAGATACATAAATGCACTTTAAAACCTTTTTATTTTAATACAGGATTCTCCGCTTAAAAATGAATCTCTGCTTTTCACTCTGTTCCCATTGACATCAACGGGCTCTGCCGCCATAGGCTTTTAATGGAGCCACTCGGCCATTGAAGTCAATGGGTTCCGCCGCTATAGTCTTTCAATGGGGAAACTCCTCCGCCATTGACGTCTATAGGGCTTCTCCGCCATAGCCTTTCAATGGAGTAACGCCGCCATTGAGGTCTATGGGAAAAACCACAATCTTTACAGTTGCCCACACTCCATCTGGTTGGTCAGAGAGAGTTGGGAATGGTCGTGCATTCATGCCGGAACCGTGGCTGCATGCGACCCAAATCCCAGCCCTCTGGTCCTCCCAGAACCGGAGATATGGGCTTACACATTTGCGTTTTCGGACTTAGCTGTTTTAACGCCACGCGGCTTTTCCCCATTGGAATCAATGGCCGGCGCCGCCATAGACAATGCATGGGCCAGCGCCATCATTGGATTCAATGGGACCTCCGCTCCGCCATTGGAGTCAATGGTGCGACCCTCTTTCATGAGTACGACCCCTTACGGGGTCCCTCATTCCCGGACCCGATGGGGGTCATGTGTGGGGGTTCCTAGGGGCTAGGGTCCCCTAGAACCTAAGATTCCCACGCCAATTGTCGTTGACCTTGAACTCAGTGATAAAGCTCTTTCCTAAGACATTGTGTCCGCTTTTGCGGTTTGGATGGCTGCCAACCTGTTCCTGGAGATCGGCGTCAAGGAATCCTCATTGAAGTCAGTGGCCCCATTGACTTACAATGGGAAAACGCCGCTCCTCCTCTCGGACGCCACCTGCTGGTCTTCACTGGAAACAGGCCCAAAACCGCTAGATCCGCCATTGAAATGAATGGAGCTGCAATGGCGACCTATGGGAGGCTGCAAACTGGAGCCTGAAAAGGCAGGAAAATGGGACAAAGGGCTATAATCACTGAATTAACCTTAACCCTTTCCCTCCCGCATCAATCCCAATGTATGTGTTGGTGCAAACACAGGATTGGGAACAATACACATTTACAGGGGAAAATACATTTGGTTGTGGAAGCAGGGTAAAAACACATTACTGGACCGCAGTCCAGTTAACCCCTTGCCTCCCAAGTGAGAGCAGGGGGTGACCAAATGGGGTGTAACCCCTTTAATACCGGGCCAAACCCCCTCTCCCATGACATATGGTAAGAGAGAGACTGAGAGAGTGGGGAAGAGAGAGACTGCGAGAGATGGATGGCTATAAATAAGGACCTGGTCGATAGCTGTCTCTTCTCACATGCTTCACTCAGTCTCTAGTTGAAGTGAAAGGGACGTTGCATGCACAAACAAGCGAGAGGAACATGAAGAAATTGTGAGCTACAGAGGTCTCCCCGCACAGTCCTAGTGATTCTGTATGTGTGCAGCGAGTAGCAGGACAGGGCAGAGGTGAATGTGCATTCCCTGCCCTTGCAGCCAGCCGTTCAGTGCCTGTGTTTGTGTATGAATAAGGTACAGTCAAATGCTGCTGATGCTGCTGCTGCTTCTGATGGTGAGATATAGCTGCATGCAGCTCCTTGTGTCCTGTGCTCTCTGCAAGACAAATAATATGCACTGAAGGAACCATCCAGACTGGCATGATGCTTCACCAGAACAATGAAAGACTATCAAAACAGAACACACTGAAAAGCTGAGACTCACACTAAACACTGGAAATCTCAGTGCTAGTAAATACTCAGGGTTAAGGAAATAGCAAGGTATCTGTATGACAAATCTCAACTGTCAACCCAACTGAAATATAACATTCTTCTGTGTACTGGAAATATCTGATCTGTACAAAGTCAGCAATATATCAGATTGTAAAATGCAGTGGTCACAGTACTAATACAACCTTAGTGGTGCTGTGCTTGAGTGCAGGAGAGAGCACAGTTATTTGAGCAAAGGACACTATAATAATGGTGCTAATTTTACAAACATTATGGTGTATTCATGCAGAATATAAAGGGTGAGACTATTTGTAAAACACATCTCAGTCACATGCACAGTCACACGCACACTCACAGTCACACGCACACACGAGGAATTCACACTTAGTTCAAATAGCTAATACAGGGGAAGTGTGCCGAGCACGCGCATTCTAAGTCAAATTTATTTGCGTTTTGTCAATTAAATTGTATTTTGATTTTTAATTAAAACATCACCAACACAAATACAATTTCTGTTTCACTTACTATGCGCATGCACAGCACACACAGCTTTTTTTTTTTTTTTTTTTTTTAAATAAACACTAATTTTACAAAAAATATACACAAAAAAACGGAATCCCTAGTTAAAATGCTTCACTGTGATTATTTTTAATGTCGTACCTCTCCCCTGCCAGATGAGGGCAGTAATGATTATATATACTGTCATTCAAACAACTTAATTCTCCTCAGTCCCAGATGGTACAACACTAGTTATATATTTAAAATGTTCTCATAGTTCAATGTAGATTCCACTAGTACAGTAGCTCTCAGAGAAACATGGATGGGAAATAATGTTTTTTCAGGTGTTATTTGTAATATATATGCTATATGCTTTGCTGTGGAGGGTTTTTGTCACTTTTTTTACTCACCATAACTTAACTAACTAATAGAGAATACTTAGGTAAGTTATGGTGAGTAAAAAAAGTAACAAAAACCCTCCACGGCAAAGCATATAGCAAATGGAAATACAGCTGTATGCTCATCTGCATGTCTTAGGCAGGTCTGCAACCCCGCCTTTCACCATTATCACCCAGCACACAGCACTTCCACTGCAGCAAGGGATTCTGGGAAATGACATGCAAATGAGCACACAGTGCCACTTTTTGCTTCAAAAACCATTTTTAACATGGTTCCCTATAGGCTTAAGCTTGCTGCATGGTCACAGCTTTGAGCAAAGCCAGGGTTAAGATGCATAGCCAGAAAACCCACCCACAGACAGCCGTTTCGACCTTAATGGGTCTCATCAGTGTGGGGTTGGTTAACTGACTATGCAATGAAGCAATGGGGATGGGGTTTACCATACTTAGTTAAGTCACCATAACTTATATATATATATATATATATATATAATGTAGCACCTGTTCCCCCCTGCCACTACATGGGCATTGTCCCCGGTGTTGTAGCTCACCTGCTGGTTCAGGAGATCTGAGTGGATCCTCCGTTATAGTTTGGGAACAGCAACAGGGCAGGCTTTCTCCATCTCTTTACTGTGCAGCGCCTCCAGCCCATGAGGATCCTGCTGAATGCAGGATGGTCCCCACAGGCCATACTCCTCTCCAATAATCACACACCATAGTTGGTCCAACAGCATGATCATCCTCCAGCCCTGGAGCAGACCCCAGGGGCTTGAGGCCCCAAGAGTCCCTCCTAATCTCCTTGACCCTCTGGTAGGGAAAAGAGTATCACACAGCTTGTAACCCCGCCCCATAACAGGGCAGGTCTAGGTACTGACCGGCATCACACCATATACATGTGACCCAGTCAGTAACCCTCCCCAGGTATGACACTAACTGCTGGTTTAGGCCTGCCCCTGGATAATCAACATAGTACCCATCCAGGCTGCAACTGCAGGCTAGGCCATGCGCAGGAGTTTAACCCCAACACTGCCTGTTCTTACCAGGAGTTATAGTGTTGAAGGCTATAGCCAGGGGCACTTGGCTACATCTATATATATAAAACTGAAATGTTTGTCTGTGGTGTTGTATGTGGTGTTGTGCGTTTTGTCATTGGTTGGCCCCTCTCGCTGTCAAGCTCTCCCATTGGCTGAGGGGCGGGGTTTGCGGGGCGAGGTGACGTCACACACAGGGGCTCACAGGCACTCTTCGATACTCCTCACTCAGCCGCTTCTCCTCGTCACCACACTGTAACCTCCCCCGGGGCTTCTCCTCCTCAACCCCGCTCATAGCCACATTCAGCGGGGACCGGGAGCGCCTGGGAGAGGGGGGGAAGGAGCGCCGGGGACCGGGTGGGAACGAAAGGCCGGGAACAGGGGGAACGACCGGAGGGGATATGGGGGGGAACGATCAGCGGGGACAGGGTGGGGGGCAACACCTCATCTCCACCATCGCTTCTCCTCACCACCCACGGGCCCTGTACTATCTCCCCTCAGCGGGGAGGTGGGTGGGGGGAGGGAGCGCCCACCGCTTCTCCTCCTCACCACACGCGGGCCCTGTACTATCTCCCCTCAGCGGGGACCGTCGGGAGCGCCGGGGAGGGGGGGGGAAAGAGCGCCGGGGACAGGGTGACCCAGCGCCGGGGAGAGGGGGGGAAAAAGCGCAGGGGACAGGGGGGGGAGGAGGAACACCACCAGGGGTGGGGGGGACAAGCGCCGGGGGGGGGGGGGGGGGGGGAGAGTGACGAGGGGTGCAGGGGGGGAGAGTGATGTGCGGTGCAGGGGTGGAGAGTGGAGAGAGATGTGGGGTGCAGGGGGTGAGAGTCATGTGGAGTGTCACCAAAAACGATTGATGTTCAAATAATTACAAGTGTCTTTGCGTATCTTTTAATAATTCATAGGCTAACATATTTCTCCGAGTGCTTGATCTCTCATATAATGGTTTCGGCAATGATGGAGCAGCTGCTTTGGGTGAAGCTCTGAAGGTTAACAATGTGTTGGAGGTACTAAACATAAGGTAAATACACATACAAGTGTTACAATCTGCAAGTGCCATTTAGTAATCGTTTTATCCGTGTTCGTTACCCGGTGTGGAAAAATAAGTCTTTCTAGAACAATAAACTGTGATATTGCCTTTCTGTGGAAGTAGGCTTTTTTTTAAATTATTTTAAAGCAGCAATACACCCTGGAAAAAAAATAAAAATATATATATATATATATTTATATATATTCCCCTTGATTGTCAACATTTAACAATGTTTTTGTATGTGTTCCTGAACCACTTAGCCAAAACATACTAGTTTGAATATCCTGGATTTTTTTTCCTTCTTCTAACGAGAATACTCTGAAGCACATGATAATCATTCACAGCGTTATAAATAGATCAGCAAATACAAATCTAACTTGTGAGCACATTTACATGTCTCAGACAGGTCTGCAATGTCTTTCCCCATTATGTCTTAGCATGCAGTGCTCCCACTGGGATTCTGGGTAATGACATGCAAATGAGCACTTCGTGTGTCACTGTTTGCTTCTTGTCCATTATAACCTGGACCCTTATAAGCACATGCCTGCTGTAGATCAGAAACAGATTCACTCCAACTACATAGATATACACAGATGGGCTGAAGGAATGGCTCAGTGAGGGATCCGGTGTCGGCTCCTTGTGACTTTGGCCAAGTCACTTTATCTCCCTGTATCTCAGACATCAACATCATAGATTGGAAGCTCATCTGGACAGGGACTGTCTCTGTGAAAATTAAATGTACAATGCTCCCTAAGTCTCCTGGTCAGAAAGCGTATCGCACAGCAGATGCTAATGCCAATTATTGACTATGGAGACATAGTATATGGCTCGGCACCTCAAACCCACCTTAGCAAACTTGACACCCTCTACAATTCAATTTGTTGTTTTGTTCTCCAATGCAACTACAACACACATCACTGCGAAATGCTCAAAGAACTAGATTGGTCATCACTCGAGTCTAGGCGCAAAGTTCACCTTTCCTGTCTTGCCTTCAAATTATTTCTGGGCAAGCTACCCAGCTATCTGAACAAGCTCCTCACCCCTACCACATGCAGCACTTATCATCTGAGATCAGACTCCAAAAGACTGTTCATGGTCCCAAGGCTCAACAAAGTATCCGGCCGTTCCTCCTTCTCTTACCGTGCACCCCAAAACTGGAACAACCTACCAGAGACCCTCACATCCACAACCAGTTTAAGTTCTTTCAAATCTAATGCTGTCTCACATTTTAATCTGGTCTGTAACTGTTTCATACGCCCATAATATATATTTTCTTTAACTGTGCATGCAGTATTTTGTATATAATGTAACATTCATTTATGTAACTGTATTTGTAACCATGTATTATTTGTCTTAACTCTGTGCCCAGGACATACTTGAAAACGAGAGGTAACTCTCAATGTACAGTAGCGACATACTTTATTAAAGTAAATGCCGGCGGCATGCCGGGATCTACCCCAGCTGCCGCCAGTAAAAAACGCGCGCCGCCGCGTTTCCCCCACGCACCCCCCCTCCACATCGCGCGCAATTACCCCCCCTTCTGGACCCCGAACCCGGCTTCTGTCATGCCCCTCTGCTTCCCCGCACCCCCGCTTACCTTAATTTCATCTCCAGGGGTGTCGGGGAAGCCTGGGGAAGCCGGGGAAGACGGGGAAGCCGGGCGCGCATGTGACTGTGACGTCACAGTGCGCCGCCACGCGCCGCGGCTACCCGCTTCCCAGCCGCATACAGCCAGCGGCTTTTGCTCGAATAAGAGCTGCCGCTGCTGTATTACTTCCTGGTAAAATATTTTATAAAGAAATACTTACCGCACACTATATTGTAATTGTGAAGCGCTTTGAGGGACTCAGGTGGTTCAGTCAGAATGGCCGATTGAGCCACCTGTGCTGAAGCTATCCCTTGAGGACTGGTTGGCCACCACTGATGCAAATATGACAAATCCTGCTTTTGAGGCATCTTTTTTTCCTCTCCTTCTAGAAACCCCCCACCCCTAATTTTGACAAATACATGAAATGTCCATTGTTGTTGACACGTTTCCAACATTTGGAGCTCGATATAAAGCTTGAGAATGTGAACATTTAATATGCAATATGTCAACGCTGAGAGAATTAAAAAAAAAACATTGTCTCCCTTGCTTATTCCTGTAAATGCGAGCAAATAAATGATATTGGGGGTTACATCACATGCAGGGCCTTATTAACTAAGTAGTGCTATTCCACAAGACTCTTCCAGTGCCTGAAGACGCCTCACGGCACATTCACTTTAACACACCATAAGGTGATGGCTGGCATCAAAAGGCCTCTCCTGGAATAGTGCTGCTTAGTAAATATGGGCCTATTATAAATTCGTGAAAAAGATGTAGGATATTGGAAGTGTGAAAAAAAAGTTAAAATATCAAAAACTTGTTAATATGACTCAAAGATACAAAAATTAAATTACAGTAAGCACAAAATAAATTACCAAAACTAGCAAAGTTTTAGAGTAACAAACCCCTTGTTCGTAACTGCTACCTATTGGAAATGTTGTATCGTTGGGAGACGTATTGGATTTATGAAAACATGATTTATATCTGGAGGGCATAATGGTTCATAATTTAAATTATAATGGCTCATAGTCTAAAGTGCTGGACACATGGATTGGAAAAGAAAATTTGGGTTCTGATGAGACTTTTAGAGCAGTGGTAACAGTCCAGCCACATTCATAATTATATTTCAAATGTATTTTTCCAACTTTTCTAGAGCGTATTGTAATTATGTGTTTTTTGTTTTTGTTTGAAGCAACAATCGTATTTCTCTAGAAGGAGTCATACGTTTTGCATTGTGTCTAAAAGAGAACAAGACTTTGCGAGTCCTCAGGGTAAGTACGTTATCATGCGAAGAATTCTCACAAAGAAGTTCTTTTATCTGTGCAGTTTGTAGGTCTATAAATGGTGGTGATGATGCATGCGCTCACCATCACGGCCTTTTATATACCAACCAAGGATCACGGAATAATCCTTCTTGATTGAGCTGCAGCAACACCAGGGCCAGTATTTCTTATGTTATTGTTTATCTATCTATTTAGCCCCTATCCCAAGTAGGGATTTCATTGTCCAATTGATACCACGAGGGAGCGCCACCGTTACCCCTTCCAGTTTGTAGTTCTGCATTTGCGTTTGATTTCTGAAAATATAAAACATGTTTTAGGACTTTGCATAGTTTTTTTTTTTTTTTAATTACCAATAAAAGTCTTGTACTGTAAGCACATGGTTTCTACAGAAATCTTGTGAAATAGATGTTAAAAAAAGGCCAATCACATTGGTTTTGATCAGAATAACTATTTTATGTGAGGAAAATGTACATTTCGCACATATACACATATAAAACCAATTTTAAAGAAATCCTGTAAATAGCAATGTTGCTAAATATACACATCAGGATTGCACAAACACTGTTAAATAATATTCACCGTATTATTGTTGGTATATAGATGCGATATCATCTTAACCTGGGTGTGTCGCAGTACACAGCCGTAGTGATCATATACGGGGAGACCCATTCCACAGGCATTAAAGTTGGAATGTAATTACTATGGCGTCTGCTGTTTGTATAATACACCAATATCTAGAGCAGGGGCGGACAACTCCAGTCTTCAAGGGCCACCAACAGGGCAGGTATTACAGATATCCCTGCTTCAGCACAGGTGGCTCAATCAGTGGCTCAGTCATTGACTGAGCCACCTGTGCTCAAGCAAGGATTTCCTGAAAACATGACCTATGTTGCACAAAATATATCATAAACATTACTATTCGCACAAATGGCGAGCGTAACAATGTTATTCAGTGTTTAAAATGCAACCCTCACAAATAGCAAATCATGCCAAATGTGCGTTTTCTTAACTAAGTTTTTTTAGATAAATTCCTTCCTCACTTCAATATTGGCAATCAGATGTGTCCCTGTTTCAACATCCTCCCCATGTTTACTTATTGGATATATCCCTGTATACTTTCCTCTCTAAAAATATGTCCAACCTTTTGTTGAACATATCTATATTGTATCTGCCATCACTGTCTCCATGGGTAATGAATTCCACATTGTAACTGCCCTTACTGTAAAGAACCCTTTCCTTTGTTGCTGGTGAAATCTCCTTTCCTCCAACCTTAAAGGATGACCCCGTCTCATTTATACTGCCCTTGGGATGAATAGTTCTTTTGAAAGGTCCTTGTACTGTCCCTGAATATATTTGTATATAGTTATCATATCCCCTCTTAGACGCCTCTTTTCTAATGTAAACAAATCTAATTTAGCTAGCCTCTCCTCATAAATCATATTTTCAACCCCCTTTATTCATTTAGTGGCTCTTCTCTGCACTTTCTCTAGTTCCATAATTTCATTTCTATGGAGTGGTGCCCAAAATTATACTCTATATTCAAGGTGTGGTCTTACTAATGCTTTGTAAAGGGGCATCATTATGTTTACTTCCCTTCCATCCATTGCCCGTTTAATGCAAGATAAGATCTTGTTTGCCTTTGCAGCTACTGCATGAGTTTGGGCACTATTGCCAAGTCTTCTGTCTGCAAGCACTCCTAAATCCTTCCACATCAACGATTCCCCTAATTTATTCCCATTTAATTTGTAAATCGCCTATTTATTCTAATCTCAAACTGTCTTCCTGGGGTAGTGTACTGTATGCCTCTGGTAGTATTTCAGAAAATACCAGGTCCTTGCCTTAAGTTTGCGGCCTAGATCCCTTAAAGAATACTTTATCTAACTTTATCATTGGTGCCAATGTGTCAGTCCCAGCCCCTCCCAACAATCTGTCTACCCGATCCGCAATGTACCGAACTCAAGCCCCCAGGAGACAACAAACTGTTCGGTTCATGCGGTCATGGCAACAGATTGCCCTATCTACCTTCCTAATAACGGAGTCCCCTACCACCACAATCTTTCTTGGTTTCCATCAAGGATTCCCCTAATGTATCCCCATTTAATTTGTAAGTCACCCATTTATTCTTGTTTCCCAAATGCATAACCTTACATTTATCTGTATTAAACCTCATCTGCCATTTACCTGCCCAAGTTTCCAGTCTCTCCAAGTCCTTTTGGGCAGAAATTACATCCTGCTCTGATTCTATTACCTTACACAATTTAGTGGCTTCCAAAAAGTTGGAGACTTTGTTCTCTATGCCAACCTCAAGGTAAATAATAAACAAGTTAATGTACAGTATATCCCAACGTATCAAACAAGAGAGAGAGCATGTATTCTGTTATATCTGTACATTTCAAGCTCCCTGAAAACTTTCTCTGGACTCGCAGAATTAAAACATTGTGTCCGTTTCAAGAAACGTCTTGGTGAAGTTTGTTATGTTTTACGTGGATTAATAAATATGAATTATGCCAAACCAATTAATCAAATGGGGAAATAATCACAGCCCTACTGTAGATACATTAAATAAAAATACCACTTGTGAGCACATTCACGTTTCTCAGACAGGTCTGCAACCCTGCCTTTCGCCACACAATGCTTCCACTGCAGCCAGGGATTCTGGGAAATGACGTGCAAATGAGCATACAGTGTGTCTCTCTTTGCTTCTTGTCCATTTTAACATGTACTCCTACAAGCTTATGCCTGTCGTACTACACAGGTTTTTCAGCGCAGCCTGGGTAAAGAAGTGCAGAGCCAGTAAACCTACTCAGAGAAAGCCTAGATATACAGTAGATTTGAATACACCAAATTATAATATTTGTATTGGGAACTACTCCCTAAATCCATCTATACTTATTCCTGAACTCGCAGTCTGTTCTTTTGCGTCATGCTTGCTGTAAAACCTCTTGACTTAACGTGCATATCTTGTGATGGCGCATAAGGGACAGAACTGTCAACAATTATAGTATCAAAATGTTATTCTTTGTGTTAAAAATCTGATTTACAGATCTCAAGAAATCCAATGCAAAGTGAAGGCTGCTTTGGCATTCTGAAAGCAATCCAGGCAAACTCTGAGTCCGCCATTGAATCCTTGGATTTCTCTGTAAGTCTTGAAAAACAAAACTGGTTAAAAGTACATTTCTGGCTACTGTTTGTGTTTGTATTAGGTGGGAAGCAGGGAGTCTCCGGAGCTGAACCACATTAATTTCAGCTCCGGGAACCCTCCGAGATACTTACCGTAGGTCATACCATAGCAGCCCCAGATGGGCGAGTAATATGACAGTTTAAAGGTCCCCTACCACGCTGGACCTTTAAACATGCAGAAGATACCAACTGCACCTACTGAGGTTAGTATCTCGAGAAGCAAGGGGGTCCCCGGAGCTGAAATGAAAAGGAGAAAAAAAAAGTGATTTTTGTTTTTTGTTTTTTAGGAAAAGCTCATTTAAAACGTAGTCAGACGTATTATAAAATAAGAAGCGGGAAACTTTAGGTTTGGCACAAATTAGAATGCAAAATAGACAAAAGCAAATGTGCCTTTTCCTCTTAATCGATATCTTGAGATTATACCTCACTAGTAAATGAATGATCAAGCACATGGAGGTTTAGGCCCATATTCACTAAGTGATGCTCTTAGCATTGGAAGACAGCTTGGTGTCTTCCCGGTGCAGAAAGGTATCTTACGACATAGCACCGCTTAGTGAATCTGAGCCTTGGAATTAAGGGTGGCGCTGGCAAGACAAATGCCACTGTATTGTAAAACTCATGATTCATTTTTAAGTCCACAAATAAGTTTTGGTTAGCATAGATTATTTTTTTTATGATGAATATAGCACGTGTGTTTATGTTGTGTCTGCAATGTCCAGTGACAATCTACAGTATGTCTAAATAAACAAAGCACATTTCTCCAAGTCAGTGTCAATCTAGAACTATTGCGTCCCCTATTGATGTCCTCAAAGATTGCAGTGCCTTGTAAATATGAGACCTCTAACAGCAAGTCAAAGATGAAAATGTGTGTTTAAAGGAGCATTCACGCAGGCTGTGTTTATATATTTTTTGCAGAGGCTTAAAGCAGGGGGTATCCGGAGCTGAACCCCATTAATTTCAACTCTGTAGGCCCCCTGCTTCCCGAGATACTAACCTTCGAAGGGGGTGCCAGTATCTCCTGCAAGTTTAAAGCTCCCGCGTCACGCTGGCCAATATGAAGACACACCGGATGATGTCACGGCTTCCTATTGGCCCGCAGGACGCTCATTACGTGAACCCTGGCTAGCGAGGGTTCAAAACTGTAAAAAAAAGGTAATACAGTTAAATTGCTATTTTGTTATTGGTATGTAATATATATTAGATAATAGTACAGTAATTAGGTCGTTGGAAAAAAGATGGATTTGCATTGCATCTGTTTTTTCAGGGATTAAATCAAATATATGCACACAGATATGAGATGTTATGCACGTTCATTTTGTATTCTTTTAGGATATTATAGTAAATAAAGCGTTTGATGATTTGTACAGCACGGTGAAAGCAGTCATGCCGAACCTGTCTATCAAACATGGGGGAAATTCAGACATGTTCAAAAGGCATTCCCCAAAGGTAAGATTGGTTTCCAATTCCATATAAGGTACACTGGCCCATATTTACTCAGCAGTACTATGCCAAGATGTGTCTACTGGCACCACAAGATGTCTTATGGAATAGCACCGCTAATAAATATGGGCCAATATGTGTTCCATTCGATCCCCAGAGTCATTTGAATGGACATTACAATTATATCATGAATATTTTTTGTGGACCAAAATAATAGCGTTTTCTTTAGAGATGAAGTTACAGAACACTTGAGGAAGAAACCTTTAAGATTTTGAAAGCTCTGTACACAACAGTACTTCATCGATGAAAAGCTCCAATGTCCACTTGAAGGTGAAAGATGCTTTAATTGTGAAATGAAATATCACAGAGCTTCTATCACGATATCTTTAAGGGTAGCAAGCACAAGTGATATTTAATTCCCTGCAATAACACTGTTAACGGTCCCATATGGTACACGTGGTTGACTCATAAAAACAAGAAGCATAAACCTTTCGTAAAGGGTTAATGTTGTCTTCCCCCTAGTTATGGCCATTAGCCTATTCGGACTATTAGCCCATGTCACACAGCAGATTTAAACATCCATTTTGTTTCCCCTAGAGAAGACAAAATGCCGATATCTTCACCGCTAAGTATCTTGGAGAGTAGCTGTGATGGCTGCTTTATAAGCTTCTATCATTTTTCTATACCTTTAACTGATTACACCTCACATTGTAAAGGTATTATTCTTAAGGCAGTTCACTGGCAGTAAGAATTTGAGTCTTTGAGTCTAATCCTCTTGTAACCAGTGTCTATCATGAGATATTTTGTCAAGCCAGCTTTATAAATTGCCTGAAACTTCCATTTTAAAGCAGCAACTTGGAACAACATGTACGCCGCCAGAAACCGGCCAGCAAACCAACCTATGATATCACCATTTTCATTGGCTCACAGACTGGAAACCACCAAGCAGCCGTCTTGTAGTAATTGCCTTGTTGTTAAATACTGATATGTATCTGAAACTGGAGTATTTCCTAGTCTTATCCTTCACAAGGAGACCATCTGGTTCAAAACCACCTCCGCCAAATAAAAAATATGGACGAGTCAGCAATGGGAATGGTTGATTTCATATTGTACAATAAGCTTTATAGGTGGATTTACAGAGGAATTCAGCCAGTTTGCATCATCAACTATCCCGGGTTAAATCGCTGAGTAATTGGGAACCAAGTGGTAATCTGACTAGTATTCACTGTCACAAATGTTTGTTTCTTTCCATCAGACAGATCCAATTAACAAAGTCAAACAACACATTAAGGAAAATAACCTCCAGCTGGTCGAGTTGTTTGACAAGGTGGGTGAGAATAAGAGTCCTCTCATGACCCACAAGGAGTTTCGTCAGGATCTAATGGCAAGTTATGAAAGTGTTATTTGTTTACTTGTGTGTCTTAAGGCTGAATATAATCATTGTATATTTATTGTTATGATGCATAGTCAACTGGATGATGTTACAGGCAATATTTTAAACTGGTTTAAAAGAGTGTTACATATTGACTGCATTGTGTGTGTGTGTGTGTGTGTGTTGTGTGGTGTGTTTTTTGGTGTAGGTTTGTTGGGGACTGGTGTGTGGGTGTGGTGTGGGTGGGGTGTGGTTGTTTGTATTTGAGTCACCTATAATTTGTTGACAATATTGTTATTTTTGCTACAAGTCCAGAATACCTTCAACAACAAGTCATAGAACCCGTTGAAGCAAGAAAGAAGATGGGCCTCAAAATTAATCTCTGAAAGACCAAAGTGATGTTCAATAAATGTGTCAACTCCACAGAGTTCAAAAATCATCAAAATGAATGAAATCAATAAAAGAATGAAGATGGGATGAAGCACAATGTAAGAAAGAAGACCATCTTTCAATGGAACATTCCACTGTGCCTCAAAAGGAAAGTGATCGACCAGTGTATTCTGCCTGTGCTCACTTATGGATGTGAAACTTAGACCCTAAATGTGAAGTTAATTCAGAAGCTTCAGACAACTCACAGAAGTATGGAGAGATGTTTGCTGAAGAGGCAGGAAAAATAACAAATAGGTTCAATAGCAAACAAAAGTCTGTGACGTCATCACAATGATGAGGACTGTAAGAGATGTGTGCAGAGGTACGCAATGGTGACCGTTTTAAGGTGAAACTAAAACAAGGCTTTATTGCGCCTGTTCCTTTAACACGGCAAAAACGCTCAAAATAAACAAAATAAAGGCCTACTCCGCTTTGGGGAATATCTACACCTTTACTCTGTCCCTTTCTAACTGGGTGGGTAGCTAAGCTAGTTACCACCCCCAAACATATATACATATAGATACAGTATACAACAGTGCAAGAAGCAAGTCTCTTATCTGTTTGTTGTAGCTCTAGGTGAAGGCCTCTCTGCTCTACTGAGTCAGCAACCTTGTGTGCTATGGCAATGTCTGTGTCCAGGTATAGATCTGTGGTTCCCTAGTCTTGCTATCAGCATACAATGCTTCTGCAGCTCAAGACATCTGTTCCTCTGGTCAGCCCTAGTTGTGGGCTAAGGAAATCTTCCTGTTTCTCAGAACAGGCTTTTTCTAACACTGTTGTAATCAGCCAGGTGGAGACTGGTTGATTGCCTGTGCAATTAACCAGCCCACTGCTGGATTTAGAGACAGTTTTTCTCAACAATGATAAGTCCCTGTTACAAGGACATTAATAAAGCAGAGGTTCGTCTTAAAGCAAGAAGAAATTCCAAGAAATATCAAAAGACCAAGATGACTACCCTAAAAAAAAGGGAGAATTAAATTGGGAAATTTGTTGGAGCAATGTGGAGACTTGCAACCATCATTGGGAGGCCTCTATCCAGCAGTGTATCGCCAAGTGCTGAAGATCTTGATATATATAGATATAGTGCAGGTAGAGTAGGGGATGTCAGGACAATTCACAGGAGTGTCACAGGAGTGTCACAGGAGACCAGGACAATTCCCCAGGGTCAACGCACCAGGCAGGACAAAGGAGAAAAATAAAGGATATTTATTCGGGCCGCAGCCAGCAGACACAGCACAATACGCAAATAGAACTATAACTCAACGAAACAAGGGTTACAGTGGGGGAATCCTAGCTAACTAGGTGCTTGGTGCCACTTCAGTAGGCTTACCGAGGGGTACTTCCACATCCATTTGGGTCTCAGGTCTCGCAGAGGCGATGCAGTTTGAACACAAGCACTTTCAGATCTCCTGCTCTCCAGCATCAGTCTTAGTATCTCCAGCAAAGCTCCACGAGATACCCAGTAAACCACACGTTCCAGTGCGTAAAGCAAGTCTAAATTTCCTGCTCGGATTAGCACCAAGCCTTGTTCTGGGGGTCTCCGGCAGCCAACTGTTTAGTCAGTTTGCACGCCAACTCCGGGACAGACAGTGGATCTAAGATCAGCTACCCTTTATATAGTTTCCCCGTCTCCCTAGGAAAGCATGGAAGACAGGGTCACAACCAATCACAGTGAAGATGCTACGTGGGGACCAATTACAGCGCAAGGCCTCACTTGTGGCGACCAATCCGAGCTGGAGGTGTGACCAGGTGGCCAGGATGGCCCATTGGGGTGGTTTAAGTGTCAGCTGGGATTTCAAACCAGCCAATCAGAACAGCACCTATGGGGCACATACCCAGCAATGGTTCCCCTGGCTGGCCGGATATCACCTGCAGAGATAGGTACCTCAGTGTCTGGGGCAGACAAATGCTCTAGTCTTCGGACCAATGTCTCCCAGACCTGAAGGCCGCCCATCCTCACTCTCCCTTTGTCTCTTGCACTGTACCTCCCCCTTCTCGAATAGTCAGAATCCAGTTTCTTTGGTGTACAGGCTGGGTAAGTGTATTGCTAGTCTAGCATGGCAAGGGAAACGAAGAAATACATTTTACAGTGAACACCAAACAGTACTTTACAGAGTTATCAGATACAATCATACATTGTAAGATATAGTTTTTTGGGCCAGGTGAGCCGCATAAGATGAATCTGCAGGGGAAATCCGCAGAACCATCCAGATGGATAGGGGTAATCTTTAATATGCGAGACAGTTTGCCCCTATCGTCACATCTAGCACCACAAATTTAGGGTGTTTTGTAACTTGGTCAGACTACATAGCCTAGTCTACCCTGACTGCTAGACAAAGTTTTGCCTCAGTTAGTCTCATCTGGAGAGTTAATTAACCCTTGAGATACAGCATAAATACTGCAGGGCTGCATGAATATATAACAAAACAAGTGGACTTGCACAGGTCACGCTAAATATAATTAGAAACTCCCTATAGCACTGAAAAATAATTGTGTGCCAGTGCTGCTCTAGGGCAGGGGTGCGCAAACCTGCTCTAGGGTACACAATTATACTACAAACCAAACAACGCACACACAGAGGTGCTGTAACCAGAAACCTTAATGATCGAGGGCACTCAGGGAGTATCTCAAGTATAAATCAATCATTTATTGCACAATACAAGGCAGCGAAACAACCCATAGCCTATCTTAATAAAAACAATTAAAAACTCAGGTCAACATATAGCAGCAGCAGTCAGTTACATCCTCCTACATCTATAATAAAGAGACGTAATACACAAATAGTAATATAAACATGTAGCAGCACGGTTATATACATGTGTTCACATAAGAATCTAATGTACTGTAACAGCATACATCTGTGTTCAGGTGAGGCAGTGAAGCAATGTAGCAGCAAGTAAAGTACCCCTGGCACACACAACAAAATAATAATAAAGTATTCCACTATCTAATTAATGAAATATTGGTACCACTTCAGATAAGGTCCACCTACAACAAAGTGACAAGTGAGCCAGTGTGGAAATCACACAACAGGATAATGCTCTGGAGTGGCAAAGAAATATGACCATTAAAGTGAGCACATAATAAAGTGCAAGTGTATGTATATCTTTATTTATATAGCGCCATTAATGTACATCGCGCTTCACAGCAGTAATACACGTGACAGAATAATCTAAATAACAAATAATACAAATAACACATAATGGGAAGAAGTGCTTTCAGACATAAGTGATATTTAGGAAAAGGAGTCCCTGCCCCGAAGAACTTACAATCTAATTGGTAAGTAGGGAGAACGTACAGAGACAGTAGGAGGGTGTTCTGGTAAGTGCGGCTGCAGGGGGCCAATGTCGATGTATGAGGTGTATAGTATCAGCCACGGAGCTACTCATATGCTTCTTTAAGGAGGCGGGTTTTAAGATGGGTCTTAAAGGTGGATAGAGAAGGTGCTAGTGGGATATTGAGGGGAAGGGCATTCCAGAGGTGTGGGGCAGTGAGTGAGAGACAATGTATACAAAACACGAATATCGTGGCTAGAACAACCTTGACTGTATTTCAGCCAGTCCTTCCTCCGTAGCAGTAATGCATCTACGTTGTGTAAAATGCTGTGGAGACAGAAGGTAGCTTTCCCGTGGATGTCTCCGTAGTTTGTATTAGTAAACAAACCCACAGGCTAGTGTACTGATGGGTAAACATGCAGGTGCGCTGACTCGTATGTGTGCGGACTCATGTATCCAGCTTCCTCTGTCGAGCTTTGAAGATATCAACAGGACGTCAACTTAAGTTAGCGCTTCATTAAGTCAATAACGGAGCATTGTGGATGTGGGCCCTGTTTGTTTTTTATTCTTTTGATCTATTGTTGTATGTTAGGAACTGATATCTAGGATCTTCTGTTTAGTCAAGTGCCTCAAAGACAACTAGGATTTATTTTTCGTATGTTTTTAAGGAAAAGTGTAAATTGTGAAAATAATAATACAAAAGGTTGATTGTTGATTAGAAGAAGTAATATGTGTGCGGCCATCCTTCAGACACTAGAAGACTGGTTCAAGACTCTACACACACTATAGAACTACATCATGCTGTTACTAATATACTGTATAAGTATATACAGATTATTTTAATCAGTTTTTCTGGTGTATTTTGGGACTCCCCTAAGCTTGGTCCATCTTTGTATAGCAACAAATCACAAGAAGACTCCAGTGAGCTATTCAGTAATTGTGACTGGTGACGTTACATTTAGGCTGCGACCAGGCTGGGAGCGTGCGCACTGGCGCCCGAGTGCCGTGACATGCGCTCTGTTTGGCCATGTGATTCCTGGCCAGCTAGTTGCACGCATGTGGGTCGGGTCAGGGGTACGGCCATGACGTCACGCATTTGGTTCGCCCTCATTGGGCGAACCGCTCACGTGACGCACCAGCGAGCGGCAGAAACAAATTTACTTGTCTCTGCAAGCAGCTGAGCGCCGTGCACTAACTGGCATGCGCAGGCGTGCACTCACGCTGGCCACACATTGTAGCAATGTGTTTCATTGTGGCGAGTGCGTGCGTGCGCCCGCTCAGCATCACCCTGGCGGCAGCCTGAGTGACTAACTCACTGACTGTTTTGGATCCAAAAGTAATTTTGGCCACAACACAGTTTCAAGAGTGTGTCTCGATGTAGAACCACAGCACGACTAAACCAGAGACCCCAGGTTCAGAAAATGTTATGTGTGTGGCTGTCCTCTCAAGCTGTGAAAGGATTTCAGAAAAAATAGACCAACGAGGTGCTTTTTGTGGGGATAATTTAGCGGTTTATTAAGTGGTTATGTAATGGTGCAGTTCCACTGGCACAGTACCAATGTTCATTTTGCAAATTGCCTCGACTTTCCATTTTTCACTCTGGTCATGTCCTCTTTTGCCTTATGTTATAATTGACCTCTTTAGCCTATCTCCAATGTTCCTACTTTACCTTGCATTGTAACTTTGCAAAACACATTGCGCAAACAGTAGCGCTACAGTATATACATACCATTATACATGCATATGTTGATGAGTGTGGTTGCACAGATATCAAATAGTTTAACCGTTGAGTCAGGGGTTATTTGACAATAGATTTGACCCATTCAGGGATGCACCGTGAGGTGTCTGATCCATTAGCAACGCTTAGTAAGTATGTCCTTTAAATGTAGGTAAGGTTGGATTTATTGCTGCAGATCATTTTTTTTTATCTGATATGTGTTGCAGGCCTCGCTTGCAGCAAAGGGGACCAATAAATCAAGAAAATCCGGTTGTTTTGTGGTGTCATCTACGTACTTCAATGTGAAATGTGTAGGTTTCTGGGCTTTGTGATAAACATGTATCTTGATTTTGCTTATCACTATAGAGCACTGGAATTATTATGCCGCAGGATGAACTACAGCAGTTAATAGATTTTCTGGACAAGGACCAGAGTGGCACAATTGATATCAGGTAACCAATGCCGCTCAAGCATGTGACATGTGCTTTGGCTTATCGATCACATAATATCTATCTTTGCTAACATACTGTTGACTTTTGTCGGTATACAACTTGGCTGGTAGTGGTCTGTTAAATAAGAAGCAAAGTAAGATTAAAATCACATTTTTAGCACTGGTTTAGGAGAGTAAGCTAGATGAAATTCTGAATATTTCCAAACTTCTTCTATTTTATAATTCATTCATAAGGGCTCATTTGCATGTCATTTCCCAGAATCCCTGGCTGCAATGGAAGCGTAGTATGCTAAGAGATAATGGTTGCAGACCTGTCTGAGACGTGTGAATGTGCTCACGTGGTATTTTTATTTGCTATACCCCGTATATGAAGGTTTGTGTCACTTTTTTACTCATCGTAACTTATTTTGTATCTGGTTGTCGCCACTAACCAACCTCACACTGAGACCCAAAAGGTCGATATAGCTGTCTGTGAGTAGGGTTACTGGTCATGCACTTCTTTAACCCAGGCTGTGCTGAAAACCTGTGTAATACGGTAGGCATAAGTTTATAGGGGTCCATGTTGAAATGGGCAAGAAGCGAAAGTTGACACACTGAATGCTCATTTGCATGTCATTTCCCAGTATCCCTGGCTGCAGTGGAAGCATAGTATACTAAGATATAAAGGTGAAAAGCAGAGTTGCAGACCTGTCTGAGACGTGACAAGGTGCAGATGTAGGCAACGTTATTACTCCTGCATACATAATCACATAGTTACATAGTAGATGAGGTTGAAGAAGATATGCGTCCATCAAGTTCAACCTATGCTAAATGTAGACGACAGATACTTTATCCTATATACGTACTTACAGTATATTGATCCAGAGGAAGGCAAACAAAAAACCCCAGTGACACATCATCCAATGATATCTCATAAGGGGAAAAATACATTCCTTCCTGACTCCAAATATTGGCAATCAGATGATTCCCTGGATCAACATCCTTCCCATGTTTACTTATTTGGTATATCCCTGTATACAGATGCAGCAGCCATTATTTTAACAAATCACGCGGTGTATACCTCGGAATACCCAAGTCATGGTGCGGGATGTCTTCCAACCGTACCGCCTTAAGACACGAGTGCAGGCGAGTGCAGAAAATGGCATTTTAGTGTTCTGGCTTTTAAACACCTGAAATTAACACAGTAGCACAGTACTGTTCACATTACAATTCATTCATTTAATTGCATACAATCCATGAAATGCAAACAAAGCAACCGCGATAAACACGTGTGCCTGAGGCGATTTGTGGCGTTCATGCCGCCTGGAGTACAGCAGTGCACACGAAAACGGCGCCGTGATTTGTTAAAATAATGGCCGCTGTGTCTGTACCTTCCATTTCTAAAAAGATGTCCAACCTTTTTTTTAATAAATCTATTGTATTTTTCTAATGTAAATAAATCTAATTTAGCTAGCCTCTCCTCATAAGCCAGATTGTCTATCCCGTTTATTAATTTGATGGCTCTTGTCTGTACTCTCTCTAGTTCCATAATGTATTTTCTAAGGAGTGGTGCCCAAAATTGTACTCCATATTAAAGGTGTGGTCTTTAAAATGCTTTTTAAAGGGGTATAATTGTGTTTACTTCCCTTCTATCCATTGCCCGTTTAATGCAAGATAAGATCTGGTTTGCCTTTGCAGCTACTGCCTGACTTTGGGCACTATTGCTAAGCCTGCTGTCTACAAGCACTCCTAAATCCTTCTCCATCAAGGATTCCCCTAATTTATGCCCATTTAATTTGTAAGTCGCCTGTTTATTCTTGTTTCCCAAATGCATAACCTTACATTTATCTGTAATAACCTCATCTGCAATTTACCTGCCCAAGTTCCCAGTCTATCTGGAGAGAAATTACATTCTGCTCTGATTCTACCACCTTACACAATTTAGTGTCATCAGCAAAGATGGAGATTTTGCTCTCTATGCCAACCTCAAGATCATTAATAAACAAGTTAAAAAGCAGGGGTCCCAGTACCGATCCCTGAGGTACTCTAATTACAACTTTATCCCAACCTGAAAAAGTTCCATTTATGGCAACTCTCTGTTTTTTATCCTTCAACCAGTTTTCAATCGAGGTGCAAATATTTTTACTGAGCACAATTTGCTTTATGTTGTACACTAGCCAGCTACTCTATATCACACTAACCTCTTGTGTGGAACCGTATCAAAAGCCTTTGCAAGATCTAAGTAGACACATAGACAACTGCATTACCCTGGTTTAAATTCCTACGTACCTCCTCAAAGAAACTAATAAGGTTAGTTTGGCATGATCTATCCTTCATAAATCCATGCTTACTATTAGTAATAATTTTGTTTTCCATTAGGTATTCTTGAATATTATCCCGTATTAAACCTTCAAGTAGCTTCTCCACTATTGATGTCAGGCTTACAGGTCTGTAATTCCCAGGTTGTGATCTAGTGTAGCTCCCTTTTTAACTATAGACACCACGTCTGCTTTACGCCAATCTTGTGGTACTGAGCCTGTGGAAATGGAGTCCTTGAATATTAAAAGTAATGGATGCATGCATGGCATACACTAGGCGCCAGCGGGAGAAGCAGCATTGTTATGAATCAGCCTGTGTTGAGAAAGGGGAGGGGCTGACACGCTAATACACACACCAACGGGAGTAAGAGCGTTGGATACATCTATAGTAGCTACTGTATATCAACCAATTTAATAAACATGCTCATCATTCTCTGTACAACCTTATTGTGTGACAAAGCAATATTGGGGCTGTATATTATGTATTATAAATAGCTATTTTTCAATTAAGTTGACACTATGGGGCTTTTTTTTTCTATAGCCCCCTGGCTGTAAAACTGGAGCAAAACCAATGCAAAAAGAATTACAACAACTATATAAAGGGGAAAAAACCTGTTCCTCTCAATGGCGTCCCTTATCTATATATATATTTCTCAAACCGTTGTATGTGTGTTTGTCTGTCCGTCCTGTGTCTAGGGGAAATCACATTGGACCTTTGGCCCGTCACTCCGCCTCAGGCCAATGAGATGGCTCCCTTGGCTCGCCTGCCCCCGCACACCTCTCATTGGCCGGTGTGGACACACACACACACACACCAGCCGGCGCCACCTCCCGCCCAGGTAAGTAACTAAACCGCCGCCTCCCCTCCCAGCGCACACCCCTGCCGCCGCCTCAAACCCCTGTGCCTCCCGCTGCCTCACACTACTGTTCCTCACACTGCCTCACACTACTGTGCCTCCCACTGCCTCACACTACTGTGCC
>WSYH01002429.1:12450-87092 GCA_036426205.1 Ascaphus truei
CCTGGGCAGTGTGCTCTGGCCCTGGGCAGTGTGCTGGGGGCCTGGGCGGTGTGCTCTGGCCCTGGGCGGTGTGCTGGGGGCCTGGGCAGTGTGCTCTGGCCCTGGGCAGTGTGCTGGGGGCCTGGGCAGTGTGCTGGGGCACTGGGCAGTGTGCTGGGGCACTGGGCGGTGTGCTGGGGGCCTGGGCGTTGTGCTGGGGCCCTGGGCAGTGTGCTCTGGCCCTGGGCGTTGTGCTGGGGCCCTAGGCCGTGTGCTGGGGCACTGGGCGGTGTGCTGGCTGCATGGGCGGTGTGCTGAGGGCCTGGACCATGTGCTGGGGCCTGGACGTTGAGCTCTTGCTCTGGTACAGCAGACATAGCAGTGACTGATAGTGTGTTCTGTGTACTTCAAGAGATAGGTGCTCAGCAGTAGCCTTGGATTTAAGAGATGGCTTTGATGATGAAATGATGGAAGGCAGATAAACCCCCCCCACCCCCCCGCCCCCCGCAGAGAGGTGGGGAGGATTTGGAATCTGCAACTTCAGCCCCATTGTGCTGCCCGGAGCTGTTATAACCAACAGACAGGCGGGACATCTCTGATTAATTACCTCCCAGAACCCATCTGTACGGCACTATGTTGTGATACAATGTGAAAGGCAACATTTGCTGCAAAGTTGTTATTTTATCACAACTTGCGCTGAAGTATACCTGCGCCAGGCAGCGCCTATGCGATAATCTAAGTTGCGCCATTTACAGGTTTGTACGAGTCTGCGTCTGCCCGTGACGCGGGATTTATGGAGTGAGTGGGAGGAGTTAGGGGCGGAGTTACACTGGCAGATTTGCGCAGGTCTGTGTATTAACAAAAAGCGTGTCTTGCGTTACTTTTCATGACGGTTTTCTGCGTGGGTTTTCTCCTTCGCCTTAAAGATGGCGCAAGTCATTTTTTAAACGCACATATTACTTATACTACCGTAGTGTGCGCCAAATTCTAACAGTAGCGATACACTTCAGAAATATACAACAAAATAAAGAGAGCGCACTCCGAAAATGCACGCTAATGATAGCGCCCGCAGGGTGCTCACGGGATCAAGGAGGACCCCAATACCCCCAGGTAATATCAAAGAACAAAGGGGTTCACAGCACTTAAGTGGGGGGACCCCCTTTGTTCTTTAACACTTCAGAAATACGTCACCTTTCGGACTGATGCACATCGGATCCATCCCCATGTGTCCAAACTCTGAACCTGTATTCTGCGTTAGGCTGCGCTTACAGCGCCGGCGGCGCGAGTCTTGGATTTGGATGTTTTTTTAGGTCCTTCGGGTTGTCCGTGTGATTCTAATATCCTGCGATGATAATGTGTCTTGTCCATGTTCAGTTTTACCAACAGCCGCCCATCCATGTTCGTATGTATGTAATACAAGCTTCAATAGCAGCCGAGTGAGGGGGCGCACCCAGAGTGATAATCCCTTACAGCGGGGTATCATCTGTATATTGGTGATACTTGAGACCATTACTTGCAATGATGGGGCCTAGTACCTTTATATAGATATTAGAGAGACGAGGGGAGAGAATGGAGTACTGAGTACTGCGTCACTCCCCATGTAATGTATGCTGCTGCTGCTGAGATGCCATTCCCGCATTGTCTTTGGGTTCCTCTGCTTAAGGCCTGTTATATACAGGATGCGGCAAAAAAGCCAGCTGCGGGCTCGGTCAGAAAGCCCTGCAGCAGCTTTCAGCCTGTGTGATACGAGGCTGCGGCCCATTGTACCCAAAGCAGCCGAGCGGCCCGACAGGATGAGAAATGGTGGAAATTCTCTGTCCATAAAAGGCAGGTCCAGACCTGGCTGTGTTCTGGATTTCCATGTGGCGATACGATTCCAGTCCCAGACATCTGCTCTGTTAGGGCATTGTAAACAGGCCATGTAAGAATGTATCTCACAAGGAGAGACAAATCATTTATTTCAAGGCATGAAAAGGTAGGGGGAGGGGGTGTGTGTGTGTGTGTGTGATATATATATATATATATACACGTACATACATACATACATACATATACACACACACATCAAAAAAGAATTGACAATACCGTTCTGTGGCTAACGAAATGCATATATAATCACAGTATGTGTTACACTGAGTGATGGGCACTGCCTCTTTATATTTAGACAATGCTTCTTACAAAGTATATAAGCAAGTTTATTGCAGAAGTTTCAGCGCTAAAGGGATCATTTTGAACTCCTCCCTTGCTGGGCGACGGAGCATATTGGGGTATATATGTAAATCTTTCTTTAACACTTATGTAACGGGTATTCCCCCTACCTCAATCGCATATAGAGTGCATGTGAGGGGGAATCTATATGTTACCGGTGTGGTGCGTATACCTGCAGGTTCACAGGAGGCCTGAGCCTCCGCTGATGAGAACCTGGGGTGCTTCTCTGGAACGTTCTCTTCCTTACAGCGCCTCCACCTATGTAGGATTCTAGGAGTAGAATGTACCTCACACAGGACCCGCATATAGTAACCACATACACTGGAGTATAAGTATAACAGTTTACTATATGAAGAATATAACATAACCCATGCATCAGCATCAATAACTGTATCACTCTGTACCAAAGTCCCAAATGTCATTCACTCCCACTTAGGAGTGTATACCCTGTGCCCACCACCGTGTACCCCCACACCGTGTCCACAGTATAACCCTTGTCCCGTGGTCAGCACTGCCACTATGTGTGAGTACTCTGTTGGTGCAATTTATAACGATACCTGCCCAGTGCGACGGCACCTGGGCTTTAAAAGATCTTCACAAAGGATCCGCCGATCTCCGGCACGACATTCTGGTTTCACCCGCGTGGTGATACGTCAGGGGCGATCCCACCCTGGAGATAGTCCTGCTCTCTCAATGGAGTAGGCTTGAGCCCAAGCCTCTTTGCGGGAAGCGCAGCGTCCGCTGTGTCCCTAACTGGCAATATCACTAATGGGGCAGGGTCCCTAACCTAGGGCCTGGCCCTACAGCACCACAAGCTATAAGGTGGCTCAGGACCTAACTGGGGCCACAGACCCCTGCACTCACCTCCTACCCCTTCCTGGTCCTGACTGCCTAGCGTGGGCTGAGCGCGCCAAATGTATCTATCTCCTAGAGCAGGGATATATTGCAGCCCTATTGGCTCCCTGGCGTCAGGTGTGGCGCTCCTGAGGCTCATGGGACTTGTAGTCCCTGCTATAGCCTCCTTGCCATTGGCTGCCCTTCCGCACGCATGTACTGCGCACGCGCGAGGAATGAACATGGCGGCGCCCTGTGCTGTCGGGCCGCCGCGGAGCCTCCGGAGCGCTCCCTGCTCGGCCCCCACCCTCCAGAACCTCCGGCGGGTCTGCCGCTTGGCTCCGGCAGCACTCACCATCGCTCCCGGCAGCGGAGGTAACGAGGGGGGGGGGGGGGTCGCAGAGCACAAAGGAGCCCAGGGCTACACTTAAAGGACCACTTGGAATGACTCTAAACTGAATACACTTCACTTATTAAAAAGCAAATTTGCCCTTTTTTTTTAATGTGCTTTACAAATCGCCATGAAAACATGAAATGACAATATTACCTTTGTATTTTTCTTGGGAACACTAGAAATTGTCACCCTCACCTTAAATTCACCCGCGTGTTAAGCACCCAGACCCAAGCATTTCCCAGACAGCAATAATAGAAATAAAGGCGCCAGGCTAAACTTAACAAACTATTACGGTATATCAATTTATGAAACAATGGCAGCTGTTACATCTCAACTGGCGCTATTTAAATGAAACCACGATGCAAAATACAATGTATGAGATTTTCTCAAAAATGCACAAATCAAGCGATTATTTACTGGAGTTTTTGCCAAAAAAAAGTTAGCGAAAAAATAATAAAGTTGACGCAAAAAGAAATAAAAAACATTTGCAGTCGCGTGATTAGTTTGAACACAGCAATTTATTCTGGGGAAAACGAGGAAAGTTTGTGCATTATTCTAGCACTTGAAATATACAAGTTAAATATAAAATACCCCAAATTTGCACATTTCTAAGTGCGGTCCGAGTACTCAATACAGGTAAGAATAACACAATTAGGGGAAAGTGCAGAATACAGATAACAAACATTGAACATTGAGGGGCTGTGGTTCTGTTACTGCCTTAGGCCGCGCTTATAGTGCCGGCGACGCGACGTCGCCCGAAAACAAATACATTGCCACCGCCGCGTGCGCTTATAGTGCAAGCAACGGCGACAAGCGACGGAGCGAAAACCTGAAGCCGGCAAAATTTGATTTTCAAGCGCCGTCGCGTCACGTCACTTGAACAAATCAAATTGCCGGAAACCCGCGACCCAGCCGCCCGGCGAAACATAACTTCCGCCGGTGGCGACGGCTGACGTCACCCGCCGTGTCGCCGTCGCTAACGACGGCACTATAGGCACGGCCTAAGGCTGCGTCCATACTGTGGCAGACAGCGCGGACGCGTCCGCACGCTCAGCAGTGCTCATGTACATGCAGCGTGCGGGTGGAGGCGGCGCGCGAGAAGTCAGTTAAAACCGATTTCTCGCGCGATAGGGCGGCCTAAGGCTGCGTCCATAGACATTTCTCCCGTGCGGAGGCGCGCAGAGGCTGAGGGAAAGCGGGTGCTTTCCCTGGCCTTGGTACGCGCGCCGTCCGTGGGCGTGTCTATGGGCGTTCCAATGACATCACGTAGCTGGTTCGCCCTCATTGGGCGAACCGCTCATGTGACTGCCATATCACACGAGAAATCAGTTTTAACCGATTCCTCGCACATCGCGCGCTCCCTCCTGCCTCCGCCCGCAAGCTGCATGTACGCGAACACTGCCTTAAGGCTGTCTGTCCATTCAGCGTGCGTACACGTCCGCGCTGTCTGCCACAGTATGGACGCAGCCTTATATGCGGTTACATGGCTGAGTGCTTTCACTTTGATGTAACACCCCTATGTTACCAAGTAATATTGCCACACGTACAGCATGACACACACATGCCCCGGTTTCCCTGTGCCGGAGGAGATTTTGGTCCCATTGATTTAAATGGACGCAGTTTCCGCACAGTCCTGCTCTCTGAGCGTCCCCCGGCGACATTGAAAGCTGCGTGTAAATGAGAAGTGCTCCCCAGCGCTGGGAAGCAGCATGTTTAGGTACCAGGAAGTGGTGGCCGGGCACAGCATGAGGTGACAGCGGGAGGTGACAGCGTGTCCGCACTCTGCCCGAGGACTTTCTGATAAGCAGCTCAGGAAACACTCTGCTCATTGTCCAGATGCCTTAGGGGCTGACATGGGGGGTTGGGTTACCAGCCTTTGCAAAAAAAACTGCAGCAGTTTGGGCCTCACCTGCCCATGTGCCGAGCGTCTGTCTTTTCACACGTTTTTGGGGAACATGTGGGAGAAAAAGCAGATGTGGGCAGCAATGAGAAAAAGTGCGACCAAGTGCTAAGTTATTGTCATCAGCAAGTGTGAGGAATGGGCTATTTCAGGTCGGCGCTTAACCCCTACGATGCCAGAGGGAGCAACGAGCTGCTGTCCCCTCGCGCAGCAAAGAGGTTGTTGCAGCCTAAAACCAAAGTGACCTAATGGCAGTGGCACGGTTAAAGGGTTAAATGCAGGTGTTTGTCACCTGTGCAGAAAAAACAGACAATATTGGTTAATTGTAGAGAATTTATTTCCTGTCTTCATAGTAACGAAATGTTTTTACAATCTTTAACTAATCTCATTTGGGAGGAAACGGTGTCTAAAGGCAAATAGATAATCTAACAAGTTGTGTTTCTTTGAGTGCGATATTTTGATAAAGGGGAACCATGCGACGTATCAGATAAGATGAGAATCGCATGCACCCCAATACCTTAGAAATGTAGTCATTTTACTTTAGGGTGTTTCAGTGGATCTAGGGAAGCCAAAAATACGAGCGCACATGTTACCGACCTCCAGGGACGGCCCTTTACGCAGTGTGACGGGTAAGGAGGCGTCGGCGGTGATATTGTTTTTGTATGTCCGGATTTATATAGCACCCACAGTGTACTCAGAGCTTTACAAAAGAGACCATACAGTACAGGGAATAAAAATACAATAAGTGCAAACAACCATAGGAAAGTAAACCCCTGCCCCGCAGAGCTTACAATCTAAGAGGTGTGCTAGGAGAGTTTATGGGGTAGATGGCAGTGCTTGGCCACGATGGTTGGTAGGAGCAACCCTGGGTGTGGGGCAGTAGCCGTGAGTCGGGGACAGTGGGATGCTTCATTTAAGGAGGTGAGTTTGTGTTACTTTTGCTCAGGAAATGGAAGTTACGATTTCTTGAGTAATGTGGCGTGTACGGGAACCGCTGCCGTACTGTCACCCTGTGTCACTGCAGACGTGGCGTGTACAGGAAGCGCTGCCGTACTGTCACCCTGTGTCACTGCAGACGTGGCGTGTACGGGAACCGCTGCCGTACTGTCACCCTGTGTCACTGCAGACGTGGCGTGGTACGAGGAACCGCTGCCCGTAAGCTTTCACACTGTGTCACTGCAGACGTGGCGTGTACAGGAAGCGCTGCCGTACTGTCACCCAGTGTCACTGCAGACGTGGCGTGTACGGGAACCGCTGCCGTACTGTCACCCTGTGTCACTGCAGACGTGGCGTGTACAGGAAGCGCTGCCGTACTGTCACCCTGTGTCACTGCAGGCTGAAAGCAGAGGGTGACAGGCACAGCTGTATAGATTGCCTATAGAAACACTGCCCCCAAGTGGCATCGAGTGGTACCTGCAGCTGCGCGCCCCCATCACTGCAGCCTGTGCAGGGACCCATACCGAAAAGCTGCCATCTTGTGGCGGTGACGCCTTCATTTGGAAATGTCCCAACATAGAGAGCCTTTTCTGCAGTGGCGCTTTCTCTGCTGGAGCAGACATGCTGCATGTGCTTCTGTTTGTGGGGTTTCCAGCTGCAATGCTGCTTTGTCCCCTCTGAAGTAGATCGAAAGATATTAAAGAGTGCAAGCCTTTATGCCCACTTAGAGCATGGGCCACCAACAGGTCAGGTTTTCAGTTTTTTGCAGTCGAAGACTAAGCCACCTGAACTGAAGCAGGGATATCCTGAAAATCCGACCTGTTGGGGAAGGGGGGCTTGAGGACCGGAGTTAGGTCATAGCTAAAAGGTGGCGTTAGCTACCCCTAGAGCCTGAGTGAGATATGAGGGAGGGGAGCAAGAGAAGAGAGAGGAGGGAAAGCAGGGGGGTGGAGGGGAGGAGATAAGAAAGATTATATGGGGTAGGGGGAGAGAGAAGAGAGATGGGGGAGAGAGAAGATATGAGGAAGGGGAGGGGAGAGAGGTGGGAGAAAGAAGAGGGGGAGAAAGAGAGTAGAGTGGTGGGAGAAAGAGAGAGGGGGGGGGGGGGGGGAGGAGGATAAAGAGAGAGCGGGACGGGAAATGCCTTGAGAGCTGTGTGTATCTGGGCCTCAGTGAAGTCTTCCTTTTAAAAAAGGGAACTGCACAAAGCTCGCAGCACCTAACAATGAGTTTAATAACACAGGATAATTAGCGCTGCCCATGTAAGAAGCAGACACGCAGGGACCTCCCCCCGCACCTTATTCTCACTCGCAGCAACGACACATTTATAGAATCCGGTCAGAACCACCAGAAACCCAGTAAATGACGAGAAAGCGATCGGCACCACTTGGGTATATTATTCCACACTTGGAGCCTTCATTCTTCGATAAGGAAAGGGCGGACATTTTATTATATCCCCAAATAACTCGCAGATCTCTGAAATCTCACAGCATTAAAAAAAAAAACATGGCAAAAAAAGGTGCGAATCCCTACGCGCGGCATAAGAAAGACTTTGTGAGGCCTCATACTCACTAACACGCTCACACATCGGTTCCTGCAGCTCCGGAAGGGCCGGCTGTGCGCTGGCGGGATGCTTAGAACAAAAAGGGAGTCCGTGGTCAATAGACACAGGGTATCAATAAATTACACCCGATCGGAAACACTTAACCCTTTCCATGTGAAAGGGGCCTAGAATGCTCTGGCAGGAAAGAGGTTAAAACCGTTCTCAGCTGCATCATTCAAAGCAGGGGCGGCCAACTCCTGTCCTCAAGGGCCACCAACAGGTCTGGAGGGGGGGTCCAAATCCTGTGCCTCATGGGCCATCGCTACGAGGTGCAGGGTTTAAGGCTATACTGCTTCAGCACAGGTGTGGGCTCAATCAGTGGCTCAGTCAAAGACTGAGCAACCTGTGCTGAAGCAGATATCCTGAAAAACCTGACTGTTGGTGAGGACACTCTGGCTGCCAGAAACGCCCTGTATTATCCAGGACCTGGAAGAGGAGAGGTAGACACCGGGCCAGTCTCGGTGATTAAAGCTGGCATGTTCCTTTAAATCGTGGTCCCGTCGCCGTGTTTTTGCACAGGACTGTCAGAATAGGTCAGCGATTGTGCCTTTGTGTTTAAGAGCCGCCGCCTTATCGGTCGCCAATATACCGTCGTCTCACGTGAACCTGTCCCGGTGGAGCTTTCCAGAAATGTGTTTGCTTAACAGGACGAGCGAAAGGCAGAGGAGTGTGAACGCAGAAATGTCAGGCCGGCTCCCGGAGAAGCGCTGTCTCAGGCTGGATTTCAGCGCCATGATGTCACGGTGCTGGCACAGGAAGCCTGTGGGGCCTTTCCGTGGGGGTGTGTGGAATGCGCTGCGTCCGCTCTGCGGCACGTCGCTCCAGAAACTGCTCGGTGTAGAAGCCATTGAAGTCCAACCTGCGGAAAGTGAAGGTTTTCAGAACCGAAGACGAAATATACAGACCCCCTGATCCTCGCCAGGCTCCGATAATCGCTGTGCTCACTCACCTGCATGATACTGATCACCGTATATAGGGACAGACATTGATTAGTTCCTCCTCACTTCTATTAACTGTAAATGTTATTAATCTAATGTTGTTCATCCCCGCTAACTTGTATAGGATATGGATCAGGCCGTGTATAGGATATGGATCAGGCAGTGTATAGGATATGGGTCAGGCTGTGTATAGGATATGGATCAGGCCGTGTATAGGATATGGATCAGGCTGTGATCGCGTGTATAGGATGGTTGGATCAGGCTGGATATAGGTATGGATCGAGGCGTGTGTGTAGGATATATGGATTCCGGCTGTGTTAGGAAATGGGTGTCAGGGCTGTGGTTAGTGAGTGAGAGGCTCCGGCTGGTCAGGATAGGGGTCAGGCTTTTGGGATTGGTTTGTAGGGTTGCGAGGCTGGGTTAGGGATAGTGGGTAGGCTGTTTGTGGTATTTGGGGAATTGGAGTTGTCGGCCGGTGATTAGGTGGATTAGGAGCATGTGGGGTGTTGACTCCTGAGCGTGTGGTGGGGTATAGGGATTAGGCATCGCTGGAGTGTAAGGATATGCGGGATCCTTGACTGGTGGGGTGTAGGGATAAGGTGTGGAGTCTTGGTATAGTTATGGATCAGGCTGTCTGGTGTGTAACAGTGCTTGAGGGATATGGGTTTCAGGAGCTGTGCTATGGGATATGAGATCAGGGGGATGGAGTCGACTCGCAGGGTGTTATGGATGTATAGGGATATGGTCAGGCTGTGATCGGGCTGGATCAGGCTGGATAGGATATGGATCAGGATGTGCTCGCGGCTGAATAGGCTATGGGAGAGGCCGATGCGTAGTGGCTACAGACAGGCGTGCTCACCTGACGATAGGGTGGTGAGTTAAATGGAGCAGGCAGTGTTGTTAGGATATGGATACGACGAGTTAGGATAGGATCAGTGGGTGCTACAGCCTTGTATAGGAATTGGATCAGGCCTGATTATAGGATATGGGGATCAGAGCCAGACCGGACTTCACCTGTATAGGATATGGATTAGTGGCCGTGTATAGGTATGGATCCGCACGTGCTCACCTCCTGACTTTACGATATGGAATCCGGCCGTTGCTGACTCAAGGGTATAGGTGTTAGGGAGTCAGCGCCCTGGTGCTACATTTATCGGACCGAGGATCAGGAGTGTGCACACCACCCTGTACCTATAGATAGGATACCGAGCCCGTGCTGTCAACCGTATAGGATATGTAATCAGGAGGGAGCCCCTCATAGGATATTGGGATCAGGCGGGCGTCACCTTATAGGAATTGTGGATGGACATGGGCGTGTAGCCCACTCTGAAGGATATGGTCAGCACCCAGTGTATAGGACCACGGCCGTGTTGGCCGTGTATAGGATATGGATCAGGCCGTGCTCACCTGTATAGGATATGGATCAGGCCCTGTATAGGATATGGATCAGGCCGTGCTCACCTGTATAGGATATGGATCAGGCTGTGCTCACCTGTATATGATATTGATCAGGCTGTGCTCACCTGTATAGGATATGGATCAGGCCGTGTATAGGATATGGATCAGGCTGTGCTCACCTGTATATGATATTGATCAGGCTGTGCTCACCTGTATAGGATATGGATCAGGTTGCGTATAGGATATGGATCAGGCTGTGCTCACCTGTATAGGATATTGGTCAGGCTGTGCTCACCTGTATATGATATTGATCATGCTGTGCTCACCTGTATAGGATATTGGTCAGGCTGTGCTCACCTGTATAGGATATTGGTCAGGCTGTGCTCACCTGTATAGGATATTGATCAGGCTGTGCTCACCTGTATATGATATTGATCAGGCTGTGCTCACCTGTATATGATATTGATCAGGCTGTGCTCACCTGTATATGATATTGATCAGGCTGTGCTCACCTGTATATGATATTGATCATGCTGTGCTCACCTGTATATGATATTGATCATGCTGTGCTCGCAGTCGTTGGTACTGTACACACTCAGTTTGTCCAGCAGGTCTAGGAGGTGGGTTGAGAAGTTGCTGTCGAACTTGTTCATGGTGGATTCAAAGCCGGATGAAGATTGAAAGGCGTCAACGTGCTCCGCCAGATACTGCAGGAAACAGTGAGCGGCAGAGAGAGACTCATTACTTACATCTGGCGGCTCAGAGGCTGCTGCAGGACAGTTTTGCAAATATATGAAAACCATTTTTATCCTTATTAAACAGATGGAGATAAAGTATTGGGGTAAACGTCCTAATCTCGATGTGGCTGGACGACGTTACCTTGGACGTGAGTTTCTTCTTTATCGCCTCCTCTGTGCGTTCGCTCTGCGTCGGGGGCCCCATCATGGTGCCGTGTTCCAGTGTCAGCCGCTCCATCTCCGTCTCCACCTTCATGCTCTGCGTGAATCTCTGCCGAGGTCACAGGGGTCACAGAGTGGACATCCCCACCATCCTACATACAGCTGTGCTGACTGCGCGCGTGCACTCACACACGCACACACACACCATTCCAAGTGCACACCTGCCAACTGTGCATGCAATGTCTTGTATATAATGTATACCCTGCTCATTATGTAACTGTATTTGTAAACATGTATTATTTGTTTTAACTCTGTGCCCAGGACATACTTGAAAACGAGAGGTAACTCTCAGTGTATTACTTCCTGGTAAAACATTTTATAAATAAATAAATAACCCCCTGACCGTTTTGGATGTGTGTCTGTGCTGCCTCTCTCTGTTCAGGAGACGCCGATACCCTGAGACGCCCCCTGGTAACCCCTCGGTCACTCACACCAGGAGGTTACACTCTGAGTGGCTGCGTGGGATCTTGGTCAGGGTTTCAGGAAGCAGAGAAAGTAACGCTTACCGGGAACATCCTCATCTACACAGAGGCTCAAATGAGCATGTTTTAAATATACTTTTATATTCTTTTCAACAGAATGGTTGAATTGCCCTTTAAATAGAGTTTGTTTTTCTCTTTTTGTACTACAAACTGAAATGCCCATTTTCTAATCTCTTCTTTATATTTTTGGGGGTCCCTCAATCATGTAGTTCAAAGTTCTAGCCAAATTGGGCCTGGAGAAACGTAGATCCGTTCTAAGTTACGATGCTTTTTATTCGGGATGAACATTCCGGTTCTTCAACGTGAAATGATAGTGTACAGACTTTTCCAAACCTAGAAAAGGTTCCTTCCCCTGTTGTACAGTTGAACACGCACGCACGCACGCACGCACGCACGCACACACACACACACACACACAGAACCCAAAAGACAGAAAGCCCCAGCGCTGCATCCAATATGACAAATTATACAGTCAAATACTGTACGTAGCTGTTTATATATTACTTATACAGATAAGTATTGGACTATATAATTTGTCATATTGGGTGCAGCATTTGGGGCTTTTTGCTCTGTAACGTTGAAGAACGCTAATGTCACCTAAAACAAATCTATGAAGTCGTCTCCATTTGCTCTTGAACAATACTCGTCACACACTCAGCTGGGGGGGTGTCACACACACAAGGACGTCACACACTCAGCTGGGGGGGTGTCACACACACACACAAGGACGTCACAACACCCTGGTTAGGAAATCGCTGCTGTATATGAATATATATGGTCAACTTGTACCACCTGATGTTTGGAGACAGAGGAAAGCAAGAAAGAAAGGACAGGCCCGTCCCGGAGAGAAGCAGACAAAAAGGTGTTAGGACGGGATATTCCTTCATCGGTGAATGTCAAGCGAAGGTGCCAAGATCACGTGACAATGTCCGCGATCATGTGATAACATGGCAATAAAAAACCCAACTGGTTTAATAGTTAATAAAGGGCCTCTTGTGAGACGGAGAAGCCGTGGAGCGAGAGATTGTAGTTTGTACCTGTCCCAAAGTATTTACCTTCCTATGCATCAAGGACTAAAATGATAAGATGAGACTCACAGCTGCCACCAGACTAAGTTCTTTCATAACTAAGGCTGTCTCACATTTTAACCTGGTCTGTAACCGTTATATACGCCTACAGTATAATATATATACACTGTATATTCTCTTATTGTGCATGCAATGTCTTGTATATAATGTATATCCTCTGTTCACTTAAACACATGGGTACAAATACATAGTTATATTGTCATCCTAACTCTGTGCCCAGGACATGCGTGAGAACGGGAGGTAACTCTCAGCGTGTTACTTCCTGGTAACACATTTTATAAATAAAATATTGCAGTCGCTTCGGGGACACGCGTTAGGCTGCGGCTCCGGTGCTCTGTGCCGCACGCACGCCTGGTGGCGCATGCACAGATTACAGCCGCGATCTGCGGCCTGCAGGGGAGCGATGGGTTGCACGGGGAGCGGGTCATGATGGGGGGCGTGGCATACCTGCCCTTCCATTGGCTGCCCACCGAGCATGTGACCGCGTCGCAGCACAGCAGAGAAAATACTTATCGTCCCTGCCAGCGTACGTGTCACAGCGCTTTGGGCGCCCACACACCCACCGGGGTCTGCCCCATAGAGGGAGGGCTGTGCTGTGGTGTGCGCACGCTGCAGCGCGCCGCAGCGGCCAACGGGGACTTACCCTTAGCTGTAAAAGCCTAGAGGATAAAGTCGCTGTTTTAATGCACGAGCGAGTGTGCATTGGTGAGTGTGCATTGGTGAGTGTGCATTGGTGAGTGTGCATTGGTGAGCATGCATTGGTGAGCGTGCATTGGTGAGCGTGCATTGGCGAGCGTGCATTGGCGAGCGTGCATTGGCGAGCGTGCATTGGCGAGTGTGCACCAGTACAGCGACTTTATAGTCCAAGCTTTTCCAATATTCACCGGTTTTGCACTATCCTATTCACTAGAAGATGAGTAAGTGTTTCTCCTGTACGTGGGTTAGCGTGAACTGCGGCTTCATTAATGGCACTAATTGGAGAACAAAACACTATTACACTCTTTATTACTTTTCTAATTATTATACACGTGTGAGACATGGATCTCCACGGACGAGAGAGACACAGTGCGCACACACACACACACACACCTTGCAGTGATACAGCCCCCCACCTCTGCCACTTACCTGCAGGCAGTTGGTGAACATGACGCAGACAGACATCAGTTTGGAGAAGATCTTCAGCAGCTCGGGGTTGGTGAGCATGCAATCCTTCAGGCAGTTATCCAGGAAGCTGGTGTGATGGCTCAGGACATCGTCAATGTTCGAGGCCTGCGACAGGTTGTCACATATTAGAAATCGCCACCCCAGCCGGGCATTATGTCAGGACAGCCACCCCAGCCGGGTATTATGTCAGGACAGCCACTACAGCCGGGCATTATGTCAGGACAGCCACCCCAGCCGGGCATTGTGTCAGGACAGCCACCACCCCAAGCCGGGCATACGTCGCGAAGGGGGGAAGATGAGAGAAAAAAAAAAAGCACACCAATCAGAATACATAGAACAAAAAAAAAATCCCCCCACAACAACGAGGCATTATGTCTGGACAGCCACCCCAGCCGGGCATATTTCCGCTCTAGGACAGCCACCCCCCACGCCCGGGCGCGGAAGCTCTCTGTCACAGGGACCAGCCACCCCCCAGCCGCGGGGTTATTATGTCAGGAAGCACCACCCAGCCAACCGGGGGCATTATGTAGGAAAGACCACCCCAGCGCGCGGCATATGTCAGGAGGCCCACCCCAGACCTCACGGCAAGGGCAATTGTGTCAGGACAGCCACCCCAGCCGGGCCATGGCTGTGCAGGGGACACGCCACCCCCAGCCCGGGGCCACTTATCTCACAGGACACAGCCAACCCAGCCGACAGCACCTATTCATGTGTTCAGGAGAGCCACCCAGCACGGGGCGTTATTCAGGACAGCACATCCCCAGCCCCACGGCGCATTTGGCACCAGGACCAGCCAATACACCCAGTGCCGGGCAATTGTGTCAGGCACAGACCACCCCAAGCCGAGAGAATTATCTCAGGACAGCACCCAGCCGGGCATTATGTCCAGGAGAGCCCACCCCAGCGGGCGTCTTATGTCAGGGACCGCACCCCCCAGCCGGGCAATCGAGCATTGCTGTCAAGAGACCACGCTACCCACGCCCGCAGTCATTAGTCAGGACCAGCCAACCCCAAGCCGAGGCATTATGTCAGGGACAGCCACGCCACCAGCCGTGGCATTCTTGTCAAGCGACACAGCAACCCCCCAGCCCAGGGCCGTCTAGGTCGGACAGCCCCACCCCGCGGGGTCGGTCTCGCGCTCTTATCCTTGTCAGGACAGCCACCCCAATCGGGGTAGGGTCCCTCCCCGGTCCATACTGTCGAGGACAGCCACCCCCACAGCGGGCATTTACGTCAGGACAGCCCCCCAGCCGGGCATTCATGTCGGAACATGCCACCCCAGCCGGGCGTCTCTGTCCAGGAAGCCAACACAAGCCGGGGGGAGTTTTGGGAACGGAAAGAACAAAGCAAGGGGCATTTAGTCCAGGACAGCCACCCAGTACCCCGGGGCATTAGATCAGGACAGCCACCCCACAACACGAAACCCCGGGGCATCATACCGTAAGGACCAGCCACCCCAGCTCCGTGGCCATTACGTCTAGGGACAGGCCACCCCCCAGTCCGGGCATTGTCTGTCAGGACACAGCCACCCCAGCCAGAGGAAGTCGCGCCCGGGTCTATGTACAGGACAGGCACCCCCAGCCCTGATCAGGCATAGTCAGGACCAGCCATCCCACGCCGTGTGGGCAAGTGTCAGGACAGCCCACCCCAGCGTGGCATTGTGTCAGGAAAGCACCAACCACCCAGAGGGACATTATGTCAGGACAGCCACCACAGCCGGGCGTTATGTCAGGACAGCAACCCCAGCCGGTGGCATTATCGTCAGGACAGCCACCCCCAGCCGGGTTGGCTCGCGCGGTATTATTATGTCAGGACACACACCCCAGCCCGGGCATAGTCAGCGACCAGCCACCCCACGCGGCTTATGTCAGGACAGCCACCCCAGCCGGGCATTGTAGTCAGGACAGCACCCCCAGCCGGGTTCTGGTTCATGACAGCCACCCAGCCCGCGTGCATTAGTCAGGAGAGCCACCCCAGCCGGGCTATGTCAGGACAGTCCACCCCACCGGCGTAGTCACGGGACACCACCCCAGCCGGGCATTTAGTCACGACACGCCACCCAGCCGGCATTATGTCAGACACCACCCCAGCCGGGCTTTGTCCAGAACGCCACCCCAGCCGCGAGCATCTACGTAGGACAGCCACCCCGCCGGCATTATCCGGCAATATGTCAGGACAGCCAACCCCAGCCGGGCATTATGTCAGGACCACAGCCCCATCCTCCCAGCCGGGCATTTGTCAGACAGCACCCCCCAGCCGGCATTATGTTCAGGACACCACCCCAGCCGCCGGGTCTTATGTCAGGACAGCCCCCCCAGCCGGGCATTGTTAGTCAGGACAGCCACCCCAGCCGGGCATTTGTCGGACAGCCACCCCAGCACCGGCGTTATGTCAGGAACAAGACACCCAGCCGGGCATTATGTCAGGAGAGCCACCCCAGCCGGGTTAGTCGACAGCCCCCACTGGCATTACAGTCAGGACAGCCACCCCAGTCGGGGATACGTCAGAGACCAGCCACCCCAGCCGGGCATTAGGTCAGGACAGCCACCCCAGCCCGCGGCCGTTATGTAGGACAGCCACCACCCAGCGGGGGCATTCTGTCAGGACAACTCACCCCCGCCGAGGCATATGTCAGGGACAGCAAACCAAGCGCAAGGACACATCTATGTCAGGAGAAGGGCCACCCCAGCCCGGGGGCGTGTCATTTATGTCGGACAGCACCACCCCAGCCGAGCAGCCGAAAATGTCGCGGGAGGACGACGGGAGGAATAGGATTAAGGAACCAGCGGGCGAGTGAGATAGTGGGAGAAGAAAGGGAGAGGAGAGCCGATAGGTCCCAAAAACAAAACGGATGGAGAGCCACCCCAGAAGGGCGCATTAGGCCAATTCAGTCAGGATGAGCACCCCAAGTCGGGCATTATGTCAGAAGAGCCACCACACCAGGCCGGGCGTTATGTCGGGTAACCCTCCACCCCGCCGGCTATTATTTGTCAGGACAGCTACCCAGACGGGCTTATGTCACGAGGCCCACCCTCAGCCGGGCCATATGTCATGTACAAAGCCACAAATCCGAACCTGGCATTATGTCAGGCAGCCACCCCAGCAGGTGCTTGTGGTCAGGCCAGCCACCCCACCGGTAATGTCAGGGAAGCCACCCCGCCGGGCCTCATATTGTCAGTGACAAGCCACCCACAAGCCGGGCATGTATGGTCAGACGCCCCACCCACGCCGGGCATTATGTCGGAACAGCCACCCACAGCCGGGGCGGTATCAGTCCAGGAACAGCCACCCCAGCCGGCGGCTCTAGTCAGGTACAGCCAACCCCAGCCCGGCATGTCAGACATAATGATACCGACAGGGAGTATCAGGCGGGACCAAGCCACCCCAGCCCTCTTATTGTCAGACAGCAACCGCCCCAGGGCAGTTACGTCAGAACAGCCAACCGCCGCCGGGCACTTATGGTCAGGACAAGCCCCCAGCACGGCTTGTGTCATGACAGCCACCACCCCAGCCGTGCATTTGTCAGGACAAGACCACCCACAGCCGGGCATTGTGTCAGGACAGCACCACACCCAGCCGGCATTATCTCAGGACCGCCCACCCTAGCCACGTGGCGATATGCTCAAGGAGCAGCCACCCCCAGCCCGGCGGCATTTATCTCAGGACAGCCAACCCAGACGGGCCTCTTATGTCCAGGACAGGACCACCCCAGCGGGATATTAATGTCAGGACAGCAGCACCACAGCCGGGCGTTATGTCAGGACAGACCACCGACCGGCTGGGAATCTAGTCAGCGAGAGTCCACCCCAGCCGGGCCCGTTATGCATCAGGACAGCCAAACCCCAGCAGGGCATTTATTGTCAGCGCTCCAGCCACCCCAGCCGCGGCATTGCGTCCAGGAGAGCCACCCAGACGGGAATCTATGTCAGGACCAGCCACCAGATTAGCCGGGCTCATGTGTCAGGACAGCCCACCCCAGCCGGCAGTAGTCACAGACAGCCCACCCAGCCGGGGCATTACTGTCAGGAGAGCCAACCAGCCAGGACAATTATGTTAGGACAGCCACCCCAGCCGCGGGCATTAGTCAGGACAGCCACCCAGCACCGGGGTATATGGCAGGACCGCCACCCCAGCCGGGATTGGTGTCAGGACAGCTACCCCGCCGCGGCATTCTCGTCAGAGCACAGCCCACCCAGCCGGGCATTTAATGAGTCAGGACCCCACCGCAACCCCCATGCCGCACGGGCAATATATGTCAGACAGACACCCAACCCCCCCCCGCCCGGGCCGTACAATACTTGCGGCCCCTCCCCCCCCCCCCACGTTATGTAAGGACAAGCCACACAGCCGGGACAGTATAGTCAGGAAGCCCACCCCAGAACGGGCCCCCGGTATTATGTCCAGGAAACGACACCCCAGCACGGCTTATGTCAGGACCAGCACAACCCCCAGCCGGGCGTTATGTCAGCGACACGCCAACCACAAGCCCGGGCATTTAGCGTCAGGGACAGCCATCCCAGCCGACGGGCATTACGTCAGGACAGCCACCCAGCGGGCAGTACTACCGTCCTCACGGACAGCCACCCAGACCCGGGCATCTGTGCTCAATGACAGCCACCCCAAGCCGGCAGGCGTCAAACGTATGTCAGGACAAGCCACCCCCAGACCGAGGACACTATGTCAGGCAGCCACCCCAGCCAAGGATTTGTGTCATGAAAGCCATACCACACCGAGGCATTACTGCAGGAAGCCACCATCAGTCCGGCGAGTTATGTAGGGACAGCCCACCCCAGCCCGGACGGATTATGTCAGGACCCCAACGCACCCCAGCACGGGTATTATGTACAGGACAGCCACCCAGCCGGGCATTACGTCAGGACGCCACCCCAGACGGGCGCATTACGTCAGGACAGCACCCCAGCCGGCGTCCAGGCCAGACATTATGTCAGGGACAGCCACCCCAGCACGGTCACGTCTCTAGGCATCAGGACAGCAACCCCACCAGCGGTGGATTAAGATCAGGACAGCCACACCCAGCCCGCTTTTACATTCTTGCCGGAGGTACAGTACCCCCCCCCAGAGACATCCACCCCAGTCCGGCGTTACGTCCGGCCAGCCACCCCAGCCCGGGGTATACTCCGATCAGGACAGCCACCCCAGCACGGGCATAAGTCAGGAACCACGCCACCCCAGCAGGGCGTTTCATGTCAGGACAGTCCACCCCAGCGCGGATATTATGTCCAGCGAACCCGCCCCCCAGCCGGGGCATTATGTCAGGACCAGCCACCCAGCCGCGCATCATGTGTCACGCGACAGCCACCCCAGCAGGGCCAGTTATGTCGGAACAGCCAACCCCAGACCGCCGGCACTTATGTCGAGGACGCCACCCCGCTGGATTTATGTCAGACAGCCACCCCAGCCGGCCGGTGGTATTATGTCAGGCCAGCACCCCAGCCGGGGCATTACGTCAGAGAAAGGGACTAGCCACCCCAGCGGGGCATTGTGTAAGGGACAGTCCACCCCAGAAACTCAATAAACCAACAACAAAAAAAAAAAAATCCAGGAAAAGTTATGATAAGCGGACAGCCACCCCGCCGTGGTATCTATGTCCGGAACAGCAACCACAGCCGAGGTATATATCGTCAGGACCAGCCACCCCAGCCGAAGGCATTACGTCAGGAACAGCCACCCCAGCGGGGCATTAACGTCAGGACAGCCACCACCCAGCCGGCAATTAGGTCAGGACAGCCACCCCAGCGCGGCGTTATGTCAGGACAGCCACCCCAGCCGGCCGTGACGTCAAGCAGACAGCACCACCCCAGCGGGCCGGGCATACGTCACAGACAGCCACCCCAGCAGGGGGTTAGTCCAGGGACAGGCCCACGCCAGCCGAGGCGCCGTTACGTCAGGACAAGCCACTCCCAGAAGGGCGCCATTAGTCAGGACAGCCACCCCAGACTGGGCATGTTATGTCAGGAACAGGGCCACCACCCAGGGTATTATGTCAGGACAGCCACCCAGCCGAGGATATGTCGGACAGCCACCCAGGCGGGCGGGCATGGTCGATAACCTAGCAGATTCGTCAGGACAGCCACACAGACGGGCGCTTTATGTCGGACAGCCACCACCCACCGCTGTGGTATTATGTCAGGACAGCCCACCCAGCCGTGGGGTGGGTGTATTATGTCAGACAGCCACCCCAGCCGGGCATTACGTCAGGACAGGCCACCCCCACGGGCTTACCGTCAGGACAGCCACCCCAGCCGGGCTTATCGTCAGGACAGCCACCCACAGCCGGGGTTCATTCATAGGATCAGCACCCCAGCCGGAAGCAGTTAGTCCAGGACAGCCACCCCAGCCGGGCATTATAGTCGCAGGACAGCCCCACCCCAGCCGCCGGGGGCATTAACAGGACAGCCACCCCAGCCGGGCTACTCCCGGTTCAGGAAGCCACCCCCCCCCAGCAGGGCATTACGTAGGACAGCCCACCACAGCCGGGCTATTTGTAGAACAGCCACCCCAGCGCGGGCATTATGTCAGGACAGCCCACACCCAACGCCGGGTATTATGTACAGGGACAGCCACCCCAGTCGGCAGGCATTTACACGTCAGCGGGATATCAGGTACAGCCCACCCAGCCCGGGGCATGTGTCACGGACAGCCACCCCAGCGCTCGGCGTCATTAGTCTAGACCAGCCACCACCAGCCGAGCGTTTATGTCAGGACGAGCCACCCCAGCACGGGGCATTAGTCACGGACCAGCCACCCCAGAGAGGGCGGTATGTAGTTGACAACTCCAGGGGCGTACTGTCAGGCCCACGCCCAGCCGGGCATACTATGCTCAGAACAGCCACCCCCAGCGGGCTTTTCGACATGCACCGTGCGCAATAGTAGGAACACACCCCCGTCCGCGGGCTGCAATGTAACATCACCCACAGGCATGTGCAGGCCGACCACCCAAGCCGGGGGCCATTAGGTCACGGAACAGCCACACCCACGCCGGGCATTGTGTCAGGCAGCACCCCGCTGCATAACAAACCCCAGCCGGGGGGTAGATTAGTCAGGACAGCCACCCCAGCCGGGCAGTTTACCGTCAGGAAAGCCACCCCAGCACGGGGCATTGTCGTCAGGGAGCCACCCACCCAGAGCCGGGCGTTTCTATGTGCCAGGACAGCCACACCCAGCGCGGGTCCCACCCTTCTGTCAGGAGCAGCCACCCCCAGCCGGGCATTTGTCAGGACAGCCACCGCAGGCATTCGGAAAGCCAAGCGGGCCTTATTCAGAGAGCCCGCACGGGAGTCACGGCCCAGCCCACCCCGCCGGGCATTATGTCACCGGGACAGCCCACCCCAGCCGCACAGCGGGCATTCAGTCAGGGAGCAGAGCACACCCAGCGGGGCACTTCTGTCAGGACAGGGGCCACCCCAGCCCGGGCTGTCGTGAAGACAAGCGGGTTCGTTACGGTCAGGACACGACACACAGACCGGGTATGGCCATATGTCAGGACCAGCGCACCCCTCAGCCGGCTTATGTCAGGACAGCAACCAACGGTCGACAGGTTCATATTAGACGCCCCAGGCCTTATGTCAGAGAAGCCACCCAGTCCGGGCCATTATGTCGACAGACACAGCCCACCCCAAGCCGGAGATCTAGTCAGGAAGCACCCAGTCCACACCCCAGCCCGGCTTATCTATTCAGGACAACCCAAGCGCCGCGGCATTATGTCAGGGAAGCCCAACCGGGCATGTCACCACCCCAGCAGCATGGTCAGGAAACACCCACGGCATGGCAGCCACCCGCACGGTATCGATCTATGTCGGAAGCCACCCAGAGGGCATTATCGTCCAGCCAGCCACCCCAGCGGGGCAGGCGGGCACCCTACCGGTTTCGGTGTCAGGACAGCCACCCCAGCAGGGTATTCAATCGCCAACGCTCATGGTCGGACAGCCACCCCCAGCCCCGGGGGTTATCGTCAAGAGACCCAGAGCATTGCATAGGCAACAGCCCAGCCCGACACGAGGCACCTTACAGTCCAGGACAGCCACCCCGCACGGGACATTACGTCAAGGACAGCCACCCAGGCGGGCTTACGCAGACAGCAACCCCAGCCAAGGGCCATTCGTGCAGGACAGCCACCCAAGCCGGGGCGTTATGTCCGGACAGACCCACCCCCAGCGCTACACAGCCCAGCGGGCTTATGTCAGGCCAGCCACCCAGCCGGGGTTAGCTGTCAGTGAACACAGCCAACCCACCAAGCGGGATCTCATCGTCATGGACAGCCACACCCAGCCGGGCATTTTGTCAGGGACCGCCACCCCACGCTCCGAGGCAGCCTACCACCGCTATGTCAGGACAGCCACCCCAGACGCGGTTTGGGCACGTTATGTCAGGTACAGCACCCCAGCGCGGTATTATGGTCAGGACAGCCACCCCAGCCGCGAGGTATTATTATGGTCATGGACAGCCACCCCAGCCGTGGGCATTACGTCAGGACAGCCAACCCAGACGGGCATTACGTCAGGACAGCCCCCACAGCGGGCATTCTGTCAGGACAGCCACCCCCAGACGGGGCGTAGTCAGGCACAGCCCACCCCAACGAAGGGCGTTACGTCAGACAGCACCCAACCTGAGTCCCGGACTAGACCGAGGACGGGCGGTCTTTACGTCAGGAAGACACCCCAGCTCGGGGCATTAGCGTCAGGACAGCACCATAGCGGGATTATGTCAGGACAGCCACCCAGCCGGGCATTAGTGTCAGGACAGCCACACCCCAGCGGGGCATTGTGTCAGGACAGCCAACAAGCCGGGCATTGTGGTCTAAGGACAGGCCACCCCAGCCGGGCATATATTCGGACAGCCACCCCAGCCGGGATTAGGTCAGGACAGCAACCCCCGGCATGTAGACAGCACCAGCCGATATGTCAGGACAGCCACCCCAGCCGGGATACGTAGCGCCCCAACGGGACAAGGCACAGGCCACCCCAGCCGGGCGGTCATTGTGTCAGCGACAGCACCCCCAGCCGGGCGTCACTAGTCAGGACAGCCTAACCCCAGCCCTTGCTCAGGAGCCACTCAGCCGGACTGTCAGGAACACGCCCCACCCCAGCCGGGGCATTGTCAGGAGCAGCCCACCACCAGCCGGGCATATGTCAGGAGAGCCACCCCAGGGCACTAAGGAGAGCCCCCGACGAAATTATGTCAGCAGACCACCACACAGCGCATAAGGCATATAAAGAGAGGAGCCCAACCACCCGGGTCCCGGCTTATGTTCAGGACCAAGCCATCCCCAAGCCGGCGAGGCGTTAGTCAGGAGGAGCCACCCCAGCCGGGCTATTGTCAGGACACCACCCCAGCCGGGCTTATGTCAGTAGACCGCCACCCAGCCGAGAGACATTGTAGTGACAGCCAAGGCGCACGCGAGACCACCCCAGCACGGCGAACATTATGTCAGGACAGCCACCCCAGCGGATGTGTCAGGCGGACATAGCGGACTTATGAAGGACAGCCACCCCCAGCCGGGCATTTACGTCACAGGAGAGCAACCCAGTTTGCGGGCATTACGCGACCACCAGCAGTGGCATTGTGTCAGGACAGCCACCCCAGGCCTGTGCAGACGCCGCTTGGTCAGGATCAGCCACCCCAAGCCAGGCTTCAACCACCACCAGCGTTAGTCGGACAGCCACCCCAGCCGCGCATTAAGTCAGGAACGAGCCACCCCAGACGGCGACACTTACGTCAGGAGAGCCACCCAGCCGCGGCCATTGTTGTCAGGACAGCCACCCCAGCCGGGCATTATGTCAGGACAGCCACCCCAGCCGGGCATTATGTCAGGACAGCCACCCCAGCCAGGCATTATGTCAGGACAGCCACCCCAGCCGGGTATTATGTCAGGACAGCCACCCCAGCCGGGCATTAAGTCAGGACAGCCACCCCAGCCGGGCATTGTGTCAGGACAGAGGCAGATTCTTTCTTTGATCAGGCTATAGCAGGAAAATGAGGTTATTAAAGCCCCGGAGGGCGAGTAACGGGCGCTCGTGGTGCGCGGAGTGAGTGAAGAAAGGAAAGTGCCAAACTTACAGACAGTATAAAACCTGCGGATGTAAACAGGACGGGCGCGAGGTCTCCAGTGAAGTGAACAAATGTTAAAACACAGGCGTGATATCACCAGCAATGTGAATAAATCGTGCAAAAATACTAACACCCCCCCAATAGCAACGGGCCAGCCGTGTGTGGGGATAAACGTGAAGCAGCTAAAAAACAAAACCTACAGGCCGTTCCCAGGCCAGACATCAAAACAGATTATCAGCGCCTTAAATATCCGACCCAGCTATAGCCACAAGTAAGAATATATATATATCATATGGCGGCGGCTTTAATGTTTGTGGTTTAAAGAGCCCATCCAAGCGGGGGATGTTTTTTTAACCTAGGATTAGAGCAGGGGGTCTCTGGAGCCGAATCCCACTCACTTCAGCTCCGGGGACCACCTGCTGCCAGAGATATAGATCTCCGTAGCGGGCACCAGTCCGGGCGCCAGTCTCGTATATACGTCTCAGTATACGTCTCGCGGACTCATCGGTAACTCACGGATTTCAGGTTCTTCTCCAGGACGTGCCACGTGGGCTCCATCACCTCGAACATCATGTAATACTGGATGTTCTGCACAAAGTTCAGCATTCTCTGCCGCAGAGTGAAGGCGCCGGCAAACCTGGTGAGAGGGAGACACCGTCAGCCGGGAGCGTCACCGCCTGACCTGCAGGGGGACGCACCTCTAGGGCAGAAAGCAGGATGTATCCTACATGTGTCTGTCTTACACCGCACAGTGTGCGCAGTGCTGCGCATACAATGTGTCCCAGTCCCCACACAATCTAACGCGCGCCGGAGGCACAGGGAGATAATGGGACTTGCCAAAGGACACGGCGGGTCAAACTGGGCGCAGCCCTCAGGTTACCGCAGTGCCGCATGAAACCGCAGTGCCGCATGTAACCGCAACCGCTGCCCATATTTAAAAACAAATCCCAAAGCCAGATTTCCAATACAAACAGATCTATAAAACACGAAGTAACCGCAGAGTTTCAATGCGGGACAGCGCGCGCGGGGACGTAGCAGCGCGCGCGGGGACGTAGCAGCGCGCGCGAACGTAGCAGCGCGCGCGGGGACGTAGCAGCGCAAGGACGTAGCAGCGCACACCGGCGCCAGCGATATTATAATAATAAAGTCAGGGGCACAGGAAGAGAACCACCACCCCACAAACGCAAGTGGAGGAGGGAGAAGCCCCCATACTGTCTGGGGATTAAGTCCATACAATGTATGTGCAGTTTGGGCAGTGATCGGCACGTGGGGCGCTCCAGAAACGTCACAGGGCGATCTACATAGTAATCACTTTAATAGCGAGTTACACCGCGCTTTCTCCCAATGGGATGAGGCACGGCAGGAGTTGGGCGACCATTAGATAACCACCCCTGGTTTAGGTTAACTCCATTCCTCAAGGGCCACCAACAGGTCAGGTTTTAAGGATATCCCTGCTTCAGCACAGGTGATTAAGCCAGCTGTGCTGAAGCAGGGATACCCTGAAAACCTGACCTGTTTGGTGGCCCTTGAGGACTGGAGTCGGCCGCCCCTGACCTAAACAATAGCTTCTTCCTTGTCCAGTGCTCCGGCCGTAACCCTAAACCCGTTACTAGGTGAGGTGCCTGACCCGGATTAACCCCTCGCTGACCCGCGGGTTTTTTCGGGGGGTATTGTTACCATTTGGCAGAGTGCAGGGAGAACCGCTTGGCGGCCTTGTTGCCGATCCACACGTTACACAGGAGCCGCTCCACGTGTTTACAGTAGAACATGTGCCGGAAAAGCATCTGGTAGCGTGTCAGAGCCTTCCTGCGGGGTGAAACACGCGTGAGCAAAACCACACACGCAAGGGAGCCACGTGGAGAAACACGGAGGGCACATTTACTAAGCGGTGCTTTGCTGTGCGACACGTCCCAGCCCGTTCACCCGAGCGGCCCATGTTTACTAAGCAGCCTTCCGACATAAACCGCCGTCTCCTGGTGCAGGAGACGCCTTGCAGACCATTGACCTGAAAGGGCGAGAAAGTCTCCTCCAGCGCTGGGAGACTGCCAAGTAAAATGGCCCAAAGTGTCTTCCGGACGTGGAAAATAAAATGGCGAGTGCCGCAATGTAAAGCCGCGATTATAGTGGCAGCAACGGCGCGCCCGGCGCGAACAACAGGGGTCTTCTCTATGAGGCCGCCCATAGAGCGCGCGACCCATGAAGCGCGCAATTCGAGAAGACAAAACTATTTTGTGTTGGCCGCGTGACGGTCGGGGTCGCGTGACATCACGGCGTCGCCTCGGACCTCAGTGCAGGTTTCGCGCGCGGCCTCTATAAACGCGGAATAATATTTATTTGTGCTGCTGCATGGTGGCTTGTACAAAGAGTAGAGCCAGCAACCCATCCGTGTAACACACTTCTTTCTCTAGATCTGATCGCATCCAACGTTATAATAAAACAGGCACACCGAGTACTGGTTAACATTGCGCAATGGCTGAATGGGGCATTAAAAGTTTCGGTTCCCGTCGGCGCCCCTGTACCTGTTGATTATCAGCGAGAGGGGCCCCTTGCACCTGGTGATTATCAGCGAGAGGGCCCCTTGCACCTGGTGATTATCAGCGAGAGGGGCCCCTTGTACCTGGTGATTATCAGCGAGAGGGTCCCCCCCTTGTACCTGTTGATTATCAGCGAGAGGGCCCCTCCTTGTACCTGTTGATTATCAGCGAGAGGGCCCCTTGTACCTGTTGATTATCAGCGAGGGGGGCCCCTTGTACCTGTTGATTATCAGCGAGAGGGCCCCTTGCACCTGGTGATTATCAGCGAGAGGGGCCCCCCCTTGCACCTGGTGATTATGAGCGAGAGGGGCCCCCCCTTGCACCTGTTGATTATCAGCGAGGGGGGCCCCCCTTGTACCTGGTGATTATCAGCGAGAGGGGCCCCTTGTACCTGTTGATTATCAGCGAGAGGGGCCACTTGACGATGTAGTCGAAGGAGAAGGCCTCCAGCCCGCTCAGCGCCAGCTCGGTCGGGTCGGCGTTGATCAGGGCTTTCTCCTGCCGCGTCTCGATGGCGAGGACGCGGAGCAGCTGCGTGATTAGGTCGTGCGGCATGAGCTCAATCTGCAGAGAGATCAGAGTGAGGGGGGGGCCGCGCCGCGGATAAAGGGAGAGAGCCCCCCGGACCCCACAAACCCGAGGGGAGGAGGGAGGACACCCAATACTACCTGAGGAATAAGGGAAAGCTCTTACACGCCTCCAGGTCAGCGCACACAGAGAGGTACCCCGGGGGCGATTGAGGGGGGGGGGGGGGGAGAGGGGTCACCCCGGTGACTATTATGGAAACATAGTAACACAGAAATTGATGTCGGATCAGAACCACTCGGCCCGCTCAGTCTGCCTATTCGCTGTGACACCTACGGCCCGATTAGATCCTTCGGTTTACAGTCAGATTTCGGAAAGCCGCCTATCTATCCCAAGCAGATTTTAACGAACACCCTTTACTTTATAGGCCTCTACCACCTTGGTGGAGAGGCTGTTCTGTGAACCCCCCACTCTTTCAGTGCAGAAGTATCTCCCCTGAGCCTCCTTTCGGGGTCAGAGCAGGACCTCTTCTTCTAGCACGTCTCATTTACTAAACGATGCTTCTCTCCTGCACCTTGCTGAAATGATGAGCGTTTGGAAGTTTCCATCACACCCCCCTCTCCCTCTTCCCCCACCGCAAAGCAGAGCCAATCCCGTCGCACCGAGTAGGAGAGCATGACAGCGCAGAACTCCACGGGGGTCCAAGCAAAGAGACAGCAGGGTACCAAGCAAAGAGACAGCAGGGTACCAAGCAAAGAGACAGCCATGGGGAGGAAAGGAGAGACTTTCCATCAGAGGAGCGGTTATCAGATGCATCAGTGACATGTATACCCTTCTCTGACAGGCCTCTAACATAGACCTTACACAGAGACATCACACAGGCTTCCTAGATAACACCCAGCGTGAGAAGGCATCCAGTGGCGATCAGGGAGAGACTGCCCCATACTAAAAGAGAGACCGGCCAGACTGATGGGGTTCTGGTATATGAAAGCCGAATCATCTTCTGGCTTGGTAACTACTAGCTTCCTGTCACTGCCTCCTCCCGCGGGCCAGTGCTGCTGCCCGGTACCGCTCTGTGTAACACACCCAGTACCTTCAGATCGTCCTTGAAGGGGTCAGTGTTGGCCGTGCTCATCCTCAGGGCCAGCTCCAGCAGGGCCTCCAGCCGGGTCGGGATGATGTCCTCCACCGTCTTCTTCAGCTCTTCCTCCGTCAGGTCCATGAAGTGTACAAAGAAGTCTCCCTGGTCCATGAGGAAGTAATGCTTTATGGACCTGCCAGAGAGCGACAAAGCAGTGTTATACTGGGTAAGGACAGCTGCCTCTGAAGTGGGCTTGAGTTCCAGTGTCCACTCTCCTTGGGTAAGTTCCCTTATATCCCTGTGCCCCACTTATCCAAGTCACATAGTAAGCTCTCTGCAGGGTACCGGCTGTATCTTTTACCCCATATAGCGCTCACTGTTTACACGCATCGCTGCCCAAAGAATTTTTTCGCAGGGAGTCCCGGCCCTGAAGAGCTTACAAAACAAATACAGCGACGTGACAAGGTCCCACGGACAGGACACTGTGCCACTAAATTGTGATGAGAAGGGTTTCCCACATTCCAGCCCTGACGCGGTCAGAGTTTCCGCGTCTCGTGCGGGTTTCGCATACCGGAGATGCGCCACCAGCTCCTTCTCCTCCATCAGGAAGTCCAGCAGCACTTTGCTGGCGTAGCTGTACGCCTTCTCGATCTGCTCCACGTATGCCCGCTCCTTCAGGGTGTAGATAATCTCCCGGGCATCTGGGCAGGTGACGTCCCGGCCGCACTCCCGCACCACGTTCAGATATTTACCTGGAGAACCACAGAGTTATTTCAGCGGCAGCGGCAGCGCCGTGGGTGCCGGGAACAGCCAGCAGCGTCCTGCGCAGACCAACTTATCGGCCTGGCACGAGAGGCTGCTACAATGTTACACTGCGGACTGTGGTCGGCAACTCCACTCCTCAATGGCCACCAACAGGTAAGGTTTTCAGGATATCCCTGCTTCAGCACAGGTTGCTCAATCAGTGGCTCAAAGACTCAGCCACCTGTGCTGAAGCAGCAACATCCTGAAAACCCGACCTGTTGGTGGCCCTTGACGCCCACCCCTGTGCTAGAGTATTACATTAGTATTAAATGCATTTTTGAATTGCAATGAAACTAACGCACTTGCTCCCGTGTGTAGTAATCGGTATCATTTTTCTGTGCACAGGAGATATTTTCTTCTGCATCAGGAAGTAGAACGAGGGACCTTGGGTGATGACATATGCAGCTAACATCTCTCTTCTCCCCCCCCCCTCCCCCCCCCCCCGGGGGGGGGCAGCCCCTCTGCGTGTCTGGCCCGTCTCAGACCGTACCTGTACTGAGGATTTTGTCGGCCACCTTCTGCAGGAAGGAGGGGATTTGCTGCTGGACGATGGTGTAACGCTGGTCCCAGTATTTATCGTTATAATCCTCCTGGATCTTCTCCTTCTGCAGCTCGTGCTCCTCCACCATAAACTCGCTGAGAGGGGACACGAGAAGTGAGGGGAAAAGGGAAGGGGAGAGGACACGAGAAAGGGGGGGGGGGGTAGACACGAGAAGGGGGCTGATCAGACTTGCACGTACAGAGAGACATTAGTCACGGCAAAAGGACACAGTTTATGCAAATAGTAACATAATATAGTTCTACAATAACTCTGGGCACAGAGACCATGAGAAAAATGACACTAGCAAATGAAGATATTATACATTGCACCTCCCTGTGTACCCGCGCCCCGTGCCCCCGCTCCCCGTGCCCCCCCGCTTTATTTTTGCACCCCCCTTTTTGTTCTACATTTAGTACTGGGGAACTCACAGAGGAGTATCCTGATTCAGTTCAGCTTTCTGTGTGTGTTCGCATAATGCATTGTCGTGTTGATGTCTCAGTTAGCTCATTGCCCACTGTGTTGCTGTTTATACCATGAGCTAATATACTCAATGTTTGCTTTATTCTGTCCCGACTCGTGCAGTTATTTCTCTTATGTGACGGCGGGCCAACAATTTTGATACTTCCTAGGCGCTTTGGAGGAGGGGGGGGTGGGGGGGGGGCGTTCACTTGTATTGTTTGTAAACACTTGTATTGGGAGCTTGGATCAGACATGTCCTATCGTTCAGGATGACGATAACCTCCTCACGTTCCGTTTTTACAAATAACCCCCTTTGCGGTATCCGATTCCCAGCGCCTCCTGGGGCGGGTGAAGGTTTTTACCTGTAAGGGTCATTGATGATTCCCCTGTAGATCCACCTTTCCAGGATTTCGAAGTAAGGAGCGCTGGCTGCCTTGGTCAGGTAGAGACACAGCTCCTGGGCCTGGCTGTCCCCCGTGTAGCCAAAGGTTCGGTCGTGCAGCAGACTGAGGGTGGCTCCCCCCAGGCACTCTCCTTTATCCAGAGACGTGGCTGAGAGACGAGGAAGAAACCGCCCGTTAGTGGCTTTAGGACCGAGAATGGGTCTAGGAAGGACGTCCACTACTACAGCTCTGAACCAAACTCAGGAGCGCGGCTACAAGAAGCAACTTTCAGGTGTATTTACCAAGGCAGGAGGAGAAAGAAGCTACGGAGCAGCAGCAATCGGACAACGGAAATCGCACAGGAATCCGGATTATAACAAATATTAAGCTCTTTAATGAGACATTTACACAAGAGGCCAAGCCCAAGAAAAACTCCCACGCGTTTCACACCTAAGTGGCTCTTTCTCTATTTACCAATGCAGCCCTACAGCTCGAGTCTCTTAGCACTAATGTACAAGTACTTTTCTGCGTCTGTAGGACGAGTCTCCCTGCCCAAGAAAGAAACGTCATGTAATATTAGTCGTAGCCACAGAGAGAAAATAAATGTACTGCGTCAAAATGCGCTGCAGCGCGTTAATATTTACGTATCCGGTGTGCCGATACATATAACCCCACACGGATACGCATTCTTTGTATGTATATTTATTCTGAATGTACGCAGCGCCTTACAAAATAGGCAACGGGGCACGGGGAATCATAGCGCATCGAACAAAAACAATAAAGCACCTGCTAGAAAATGTATCCTTGGCCCAGAGAACTTACAATCTAAGTTGTACGTTGGGGACTTGACGGAAAAAAAGGTAGCGCTAATCTAAAAAGGGAGAGGCCCGCAGCCTGTGATATAACTCTGACCCCCCAGGTCAGATATAGAACTAGAAGACACGTTATATCTGTGGCGCTGGGTCAAGTACATAGATGCAAAAGTATTACAATGGTATCAATTGGCGCAATGGCGCTAAACAATTTTTAAGATAAATGATTAAATATATAATTAATACGTTGGGGACTTGCATTACTTACGGAGATAATAAGCCGTTTAGCGCGTGCGTTCCTTTACACCGCCGTTACATTTTACGCGGGAAGTTTTAAAGCTGCAATACGGGTTTCACTTTATTATGGTTTATTTATTTATTACAGGATTGAAGCTGGCGGTCTCCGAAGCGGAGCTGTGTTCCTTTCAGCTCCGGGGACCCCGTGCGTCTGGAGATACTTACCTCAGTAAGGGTGCTGGCATCTCTGCAGTTAGAGAAACCGCGTGCCTAACATAATGGCGGCTTTACACGTCCAGCTGGTCCACAGGAAGCAGTGACGTCACCCGGTTCAGCTTCCCATCGGCCCGCGTGACCTTTAAACTGATGAGAAACCGGCACTCCCTACGGAGGTAAGAATCTCCGGAAGCAGGGGGTCCCCGGAGCCGGAATTACCGGGGTTCAGCTCCGGAGACCCCCTGCTTCAATTCTGTAATATTTTTTTTTTAATGAAACCCGTAGTGCGGCTGTAAACGACGTCCCATGTATTCGGTCTGCTTGGGTATAGTTGGCGATATATAGAAACAAGGAAAGAAGAAAACGTAGGAATGTCTTTTTTTTGCAAATCCGAATTGCCCAGGTTCTCCTCTTACTTTGGAATCTACTACAGGAATGCCACGGGGTCTCCTGCTACGGGGTCTCCTGCCACGGACTAGGAGCTCCGGTCCAAGCATCAACTTCATTCATTTTTTAATCTTAGGGTGCAGCATTTGTGATGATTGCTATAGAGCCGCATACATGCGTAATGTCGCCTGCAGAGTATCACTCACTGAGAGAGGCCAGGGCCTCCATGGTCCTGAGAGTGGGCTGGACGTAGAACCACAGCTTCTGCAGGGAGAGCAGTCCCTGGCGCTGCAGGTGCTCCAGCTGGGTGACGAGGATCATGTACTCCTTCACTAGCGTCCGCATGGCGGCGCCCAGGGCGTGGTTCACTTGGCCGTACTCGAAGGAAGCCTTCTCCTCAATGAATCTGTGGGGAGCGGCAGAGGACTGGGATAAGGGGGAGGAACAGAGGACATAAGCCTGGGCACGAGAGGCTCTCCAGGACACGAAGGAAAAGCCTGTGCGGGTCGCTTAAAAGCTACCACGAATCTGCTAAATGACCTTGCATGTGACCTTGGGAACCCACATGATATATGTGCAGACACGGTGGGCCAAGGGGTTCTGATCTGCCGTAAAATGCCAGGCTTCTAGATCTGCCGTAAAATGCCAGGCTTCTAGGATCTGCCGTAAAATGCCAGGCTTCTAGATCTGCCGTAAAATGCCAGGCTTCTAGATCTGCCGTAAAATGCCAGGCTTCTAGATCTGCCGTAAAATGCCAGGCTTCTAGATCTGCCGTAAAATGCCAGGCTTCTAGATCTGCCGTAAAATGCCAGGCTTCTAGATCTGCCGTAAAATGCCAGGCTTCTAGATCTGCCGTAAAATGCCAGGCTTCTAGATCTGCCCTTGCCCCTTTAATTGGTTTAGAATAATACAATGGTTCTTTTTTTTTGCCTAGAGCTTGCCATGCAGAACAGAGCCCTAGCTGGGCCAGGATTCCACCTGAGAGGTGGCTGCGTCAAGGTCTATAAAATACAACGGGTTGTTACAAATGACAGGACATTGCCGTTGATTTGACAGCGTCTCCTGTACCTGGTGACTGTGGAATAACTGGCAGCCACGGGCAGGATTCGGTTCACCAGCTCCTTCACAGACATGTCCAGGTTGGGATCCACCGAGAAGGAGCGGCCCTGACGTCCCGCCAGAGGTTGGGCGCAGATGTAACGTCCGTCCACGCCGATCAGCACGTAAAGCAGATCCTCCACGATGGCGGCTTCCTGGGAGGGCAAAGGGAGGGTCCCTGGGTGCAGAGAAACCAGAGGGACACGTCAATCAATCAGGCTGGGTGTGCGCAGAGGGGGTCTTAGTACATAAATCCTATTTCCTACAGATGGACAATATGTTTAAATGTAAGAAAACGAGACTAATGGGCCTATGTATCAGCATGGGGCAAACACTGTGCCATTCGTTTCAAAGGGAAATCAAGAGGATGGATTTTTCTTTGATACACCTGGAGCGTTTGTTTTGCCCCAGAATTCGCTTCACACACATACCCCGATATTCCCTAGGATCGGCCTCCCTATCACACACGCTAAATGTACAATACCGAGAGCCGTCTTCTGGGGAGTGCTACATATAAACTACTTACTTGCGTACACAGCAAAGTGCACAGTCTACAAGTACAATTGTTACCAGTGTAGTAGGAGTTGGGTCTCATGACTACATAGGTTTGTTTTATATCTGTACGCGGTCACCCTGGGGTGGGTGGGACAGAAGCCTTTCCGGTATGTGTCACCGTCACCACGAGCTAAATCACGAACTCAACTAACCATAGCTTCATGTTTCTGTGCCAAGCTATGCGGAACGCGACGGGCCATTTCCCATATGTCCTTATCTCAGCACTGACACATACCTATGGGCACTGTGATGTCTGTGCTTTGGTTAGAGAGTGTCAGAAAGTCTCCTATCAGCGCCGGCCTCTCATACACCCAGGAAGGGAACACTGGGACAGGCTGCCCGGAGTTCTTCTTGCTCAGTTTGTCTCTGAGAAGCTTCCGCAGAACCTCCACAGGCTGGGGGGGAGAGAGAGAAGAAAGGGATCAGCCCACTCAGCGCAGAGTCTCAGAGCTTTGGGGATCTCCAGGAGAGGAGCAGCCATCTGATACACACAGATACAGACATATGTCGCCCTCCTCCTTTTGCTTAAGGCAGCGGTTTGATGTTTCCTGCTTCCCTAGCGCACGCGGTCGTGGAAAAGCAGCTCGCTGCCGTGTGTCCAGGGAAGAGGAGTCGGGCTGCACGAGTGTAAATATGTGACTATATACACACACACACACACACACACACATTATCACCATCCGTCACTGGCAGTAAACGCGGAATTGCTCTGGCGCCGTCTCTCGGATAATAGGGCATCCCAGCCAGAACCTCGAAAAATATTCATCACATTTTCCAACACATGAAATCCCAGATAATTCCTTATTATAAAACGTATTGTTCTATGGTCACGCGTGCACTTCACATGTGAAGCATTACAGTGAGCGCCGCGTGTTATAAGCCACACGTACACTTCACCTGTGGCGTGCTGGCTCCGGACGTGGTCACAGGCGCACTTTACCTGTGGCGTGCTGGCTCCGCACGTGGTCACAGGCGCACTTTACCTGTGGCGTGCTGGCTCCAGACGTGGTCACAGGCGCACTTTACCTGTGGCGTGCTGGCTCCAGACGTGGTCACAGGCGCACTTTACCTGTGGTGTGCTGGCTCTGCACGTGGCACTGTGGCACTTTACCTGTAGCGTGCTGGCTCCAGACGTGGTGACAGGCGCACTTTACCTGTGGTGTGCTGGCTCTGTACGTGGTCACTGTGGCACTTTACCTGTGGCGTGCTGGCTCCGGACGTGGTCACTGTGGTACGTTACCTGTGGTGTGCTGGCTCCGCACGTGGTCACTGTGGTACGTTACCTGTGGCGTGCTGGCTCCGGACGTGGTCACACTTCCCAGCTGCCTCCTGAGCTCCTCCAGCTCCTGCATGGAGATCTTGGACGTGCTGGGAGGGTGAGAGAGGCCGCTGCCTGCGCTGCTGGCGCTGAGCCCGGCCCGTTCCTTGGCATTCTGCTGCAGGTACTGAAGAGTCTGCAGGTGGGGAGCAGGCAATAAGGGGCCATTTAACCCTTTCACAACCAGAGGGGCAATGCACTAGTCACCTCCGCGTCAGAGGGTTATCTCGGCGACGGCTGAATGTTTAAACATATCTAAGTGGCAAGTTTTATTTTTTCCCACCACTTTGGTTTCACATTATTTAATGTGTGAGGTTGGGTGTGACCTGTAGTATTCTCATTGCTGTGAGGCACCTAAAAAAGGTACTTTTTTGTTGGGGGAGCGGGGTGGGGAGGGGGGGCAGGAGTTAAATCATTGAAACAACCCATAATAATATATTTGAATTTGAACAGCGGTACATTGTTCCCTATAAAGGCTTTTTAAGAGACCGGCCTCTGATTCTTTTTGCATTCGTGGAGTTTGCAAAGTTGTAGACAGAGGCTGATCAAACCCCCCAAACCCCCCCAATATTACGTGCACCACTCTACCTCCTTATCCTCCGTCAGCTTGGAGAGCAGGTACACCAGAGGGTCCAGATTCCGGGTATTTTTGGACTTTGACTCTTCATATTTCCTGAGAAAATCTTCTGGCGTTCTGGAAAACTCCGCTATTTTCACCTTTAAAAGCAGAAGATTGAGAGCAAATGATCATTATTGTCGCACCTCCAACCGTATTCCTAGAATAACTCAAAAGGGTTCGATTTGATTCAATAGCTCCAGTATTTCCATCATTAAAACTTTGCAGAACTACAAGTCGGGTTTGTAAACAGTTCCCAAAACGGCTGTTGAATCACGCGCACGCACAAGGGCAGCCACCATTTTTTATTCCCCTCTTCTCCATCCTTGAGATGCACAGACACATTGTCATTCTTGGCCTGACACCATCGACCTACAATTTACCTTGGAACAGAACAGGGGCGGCCAACTCCAGTCTTCAAGGGCCACCAACAGGTCAGGTTTTCTGGATATCCCGGCTTCAGCACAGGTGGCTCAATCTTCGACCGAGCCACTGATTGAGCCATCTTTGCTGAAGCAGGGATAACCTGTTGGTGGCCCTTGAAGACTGGAGTTGGCCACTCCTGTCTTAGAAGAAAACACCTGGGACCCTACGTAATAAGTATCCGTGGCCATATTGTGAGTGTGGATATCAGTTATCCGATATTATCAGGCTCCTGATTCAGGACTTTCCTGTGTGTTATTTTTGTGCTCTTCAAACCCCTTATTACAGTGATATTTGTGCAGTGTTTTATCGTTTTGTGCTGCAGTTCTGCCCCATTGTGTTTAAATAACTGTCCGGTCTAGCTGTTATAGGGGAATTATTTGGATTCCTCTGTTCACCTCTCTATGGAAGTTCACCTTTGTTTTGTGATACCAGCGTCATACCTTTGTCCTATCGCCATTTATATTAGGTCGTGTATTTTTATCAGGTTACGTACTTTATTAATACTGAGGTCAAGAGGGACCTGTTTAAGTATTTTTTAGTGACTGTATTTAAATACCTTGTAACTCCTCCCCACCATCTCCTAATCACAAGTGCTGCGCACAGTGCAACATTGGAGCGAGATACCTCGATATATTAATGCAAGATGAAAAAGCATCTATTTTGCTACAAAATTGCCCCGATACATACAGTACATACGGGATCTGGGTTCCTGCATTAACCAACACAGAATGAATCGCCAGTTGACACGGGACTCCCCTTTTGTGCGTTTCCCCACACACGCTGTTGTCTCTATGTTATGCTTGGTCTGTCGCTGAACAGGAATAAGAGGTGGGTGCGTGACTTCGACTTACTTTGGCGCTCTGGGTGGAGACATTGGTGGTGACATACGGAGTGCGGTTCTTCTGCAGGAGATCTATATAAAGCTCGGCCCCCTCCGTGCCGTGCACACGTAGCAGGCTGATCAGCTCGTTCACATCGTGGTGTATCCGGAACTCGCTCATGTTGACGGTCTGGAACACGAGCAAAATACTGCGCAGTGTTACACAAAATGTCAGAAATAGTATGAAGCTAGTTACATCGCCTTGCATCATGGCGGATTTATTGACGCAGAATCTAGGGAGCAAAAAATAAATAACTTTGATACATATTGAATCGGATATAGCCCCCAAATGTATCAGTCCAACAGATGCAAAACTAGGGGAGTGAAACCAGTGCTAAAGGACAGCACTGATCAAAGGAAAAACTGAAAGGCCACTAGGCTTTAGCACGCTTTTACTTCCATGCATACGAAAGGGAGCGGAGGCGTGCTACAGCTTAGCACCATGTTGTGGATCTGGGCCAAAGTTTTTTCCATGGGATTTCTGGTGCGGTTTGTTTGCAGAACAGGGAGAATTTGGTAATAAGACCCGATACACCCCAATATTCCCATAACATCTGGCAGATTCAAATAGTTATCCTTTCTTCCTCTGTCAAAGCAGGAAAATAACAGCGCAAGCGAGCGCCTCTTATGCAAGATCCCGAGTGTTTGGTTTGCTGCATGCACAGATCAGCTCGCCAACTAAATGTGTTCTTTGTGTAATTATTTAAAGGAAGCGGTTAATTCCCTTTAACGCGGTAATTAAAAAAGCAAAAACAATTAGCCCATCTACTTTATTTTGTTTTGCACATAACAAGTTATATCATTAACCCCCTGGCAGCCCTAAGCAGCTGAAGGATTCCAATTGCCACCCAGCAGGAGACAGATACTGGAGCGATCCGCTGACCGTTAATATTCAGTGGGTACAGGGCACAGACACCAGGGAGAGAACCTTGTGATCCAGTTGAGCAATATGCACAAAGAATGGGTAAAGGCAGCACTTAAAAATGCCTCAGGAAACTCCAATAGCGTATTCAGCAGAAGCTGGGGGACATACAGGATAGGCCTGGCTACATGATCCATAGATATATGCAAACCAGGGAGTGGATGCAGCACACAATAATGCTACAAAAACCATTTACTTACGCCAATCGCAGGACGAGAAAAAACAAAATAACTTTTCAGGGCAGCAGCCCTTTCGTCAGATCACCCCTGAAACGGTAATATTTCTGTTTTCTTGTCCTGCGATTGAGTAAATGGTGTTCTAGCATTAAATGTGCCCGACTTATTGCGTGCTGCATCCAGTCCCTGCTGTACGAGTTGGGCAATATACCAATATAATAGTAATAGTGCCATAATAGAACAATGACGGTAAGACAACACTGAATTATTTTAATATCGCGGTATTACCGCCAGTCAGGGGTTACCGGGACAGTTAGTGACATAAGGCTTCACAGCAAGAAGGTTTCCATCACCCTGCACTCCCTGAGGATAGGTGCTCCCCTGTTAGCTCCCTCATCCATTCCCTGATATCCAGTGGTATTTATGTTTTAAACATGTCTCTATCCCCGGGAGGGTGACAGGGACATCGCCCAGACTCCCCCTCTCTGTCCCCCCCCTCTGTCCCGGGAAGTGTGACAGAGCCCCAGCCCGGCCTCCCCCCCTCTGTCCCATTGAGTGTGACAGAACCTCAGCCCGGCCTCCCCCTCTCTCCCGGGGAGTGTGACAGAGCCGCAGCCCGGCCTCCCCCCCCTCTCCCGGGGAGTGTGACAGAGCCGCAGCCCAGGCCCCCCCCTCGGTCCCGGGGAGTGTGGACATTACCTCAGCCCGGCCTCCCCCCTCTGTCCCGGGAGTGTGGACAGAACCTCAGCCCGGCTCCCCCTCTGTCCGGGGAGTGTGACAGAGCCGCCAGCCCGCCTCCCCCCCTCTGTCCCGGGGAGTGGACATACCTCCGCCCGGCCTCCCCCTCTCTGTCCCGGGGAGTGTGACAGAAACCTCAGCCGCCCTCACCCCTCTGTCCGGGGAGTGTGACAGAACCTCAGCCCGGCCTCCCCCCTCTGTCCGGGGAGTGTGACAGAACCTCAGCCCAGCCTCCCCCCTCTGTCCCGGGGGTGTGACAGAACCTCAGCCCGGCCTCCCCCCCTCGTCCCGGGAGTGTGACAGAACCTCAGCCCGGCCTCCCCCCCTCTGTCGGGGAGTGTGGACAGAACCTCAGCCCGGCCTCCCCTCCTCTGTCCCGGGGAGTGTGACAGAACCTCAGCCCGGCCTCCCCCCCTCTGTCCCGGGAGTGTGACAGAACTCAGCCCGGCCTCCCCCCCCCTTGTCCCGGGGAGTGTGACAGAACCTCAGCCGCGCCCTCCCCCCCTCTGTCCCGGGGAGTGTGACAGAACCTCAGCCCGGCCTCCCCCCCTCTGTCGGGGAGTGTGACAGAACTCAGCCCTCAGCCGGCCTCCCCCCTCTGTCCCGGGGAGTGGGACAGAACCTCAGCCCGGCTCCCCCCTCTGTCCGGGGAGTGTGACAGAACCTCCGCCCGGCCTCCCCCCCTCTGTCCCGGGGAGTGTGACAGAACCTCAGCCCGGCCTCCCCCCCCTCTGTCCCGGGGAGTGTGACAGAACCTCAGCCCGGCCTCCCCCCCTCTGTCTCGGGGAGTGACAACCTCAGCCCGGCCTCCCACCCTCTGTCCCGGGGAGTGTGACAGAACCTAGCCCGGCCTCCCCCCTCTGTCCCGGGGAGTGTGACAGAACCTCAGCCCGGCCCTCCCCCCCTCTGTCCCGGGGTGTTGACAGAACCTCAGCCCGGCCCCCCCCTCTGTCCCGGGAGTGTGACAGAACATCGCCCGGCCCTCCCCCTCCTTGTCCCGGGGAGTGTGACAGAACCTCTGCCCGGCCTCCCCCCCCGTCCCGGGGAGTGTGACAGAACTTCGCCCGGCTCCCCCCCTGTCCCGGGGAGGTGTGACAACCTCAGCCCGGCCTCCCCCCCCTCGTCCCGGGGGAGTGTGACAGAACCTCAGCCGGCCTCCCCCCCTCTTGTCCGGGGAGTGTGACAGAACATCAGCCCGGCCTCCCCCCTCTGTCCTGGGGAGTGTGTACAGAAAATCAGCCCGGCCTCCCCCCTCGTGGGGGAGTGTGACAGAACCTCTGCCCGGCCTCCCCCTTTCCCGGGGAGTGTGACAGAACCTCAGCCCGGGCCGCCCCCCTCTGTCCCGGGGAGTGTGACAGAACCTCAGCCCGGCCTCCCCCCTCTGTCCGGGGAGGAGTGTGACAGAACTAGCAGGCCTCCCCCCCTGTCCCGGGGAGTGTGACGAACCTCCGCCGGCTCCCCCCCTGTCACGGGGAGTGTGACAGAACCTCAGCCCGGCCTCCCCCCCTCTGTCCCGGGAGTGTACAGAACCTCAGCCCGGCCCTCCCCCTCTGTCCCGGGGAGTGTGACAGACCTCAGCCCGGCCTCCCCCCCCCTGCCGGGGAGTAGATGACAGACGCAGCCCGGCTCCCCCCTCTGTCCCGGGAGTGTGACAGACCCCAGCCCACCTCACCCCCCTTGTCCCGGGGAGTGTGACAAGAACCTAAGCCCGGCCTCCCCACCTCTGTCCGGGGAGTGTGGACAGAACCTCAGCCGGCCTCCCCCCTCTGTCACGGGGGAGTGTGACAGAACCTCAGCCCGGCCCCCCCCCCCCTGACCGGGGAGTATGACAGAGCCGCAGCCTGGCCTCCACCCCTCTGTCCCGGGGAGTGTGACAGAGCCGCAGCCCGGCCTCCCCCCCTCTGTCCCGGGGAGTGTGACAGAACCTCAGCCCGGCCTCCCCCCCTCTGTCCCGGGGAGTGTGACAGAACCTCAGCCCGGCCTCCCCCCCTCTGTCCCGGGGAGTGTGACAGAACCTCAGCCCGGCCTCCCCCCTCTGTACCGGGGGAGTGTGACAGAACCTAGCCGGCCTCCCCCCTCTGTCCCGGGGAGTGTGACAGAACCTCAGCCCGGCTCCCCCCCTCGTCCCGGGGAGTGTGACAGAACCTCAGCCCGGCCTCCCCCCCCTCTGTCCGGGGAGTGTGACAGAACCTCAGCCCGGCCTCCCCCCTCTGTCCCGGGGAGTGTGACAGAACTCAGCCCGGCCTCCCCCCCTCTGCCGGGGGGGAGAGTTGACAGACCGCAGCCCGGCCTCCCCCCCTGTCCCGGGGAGTGTGACAGAACCCCAAGCCCGGCCTCCCCCTCTGCTCCCGGGGAGGTGATGACAGAACCTCAGCCGGCCTCCCCCCCTCTGTCCCGGGGAGTTGTGACAGAACCTCAGCCGGCCTCCCCCCCCTCTGTCACGGGGAGGTGGACAGAACCTCAGCCCGGCCCTCCCCCCCCTCTGTCCCGGGGAGTGTGACAGAACCTCAGACCGGCCTCCCCCCCCTCCTGGTCCCGGAGTGTGACAGAACCTCAGCTCTCAGCCCGGCCTCCCCCCCTCGTCCCGGGGAGAGTGACAGAACCTCAGCCCGGCCTCCCCCCCTCTGTCCGGGGAGTGTGACAGAACCTCAGCCGGCTCCCTCCCCCTGTCCCCGGGAGTGACAGACCGCCGGCCTCCCCCCCTCTGTCCGGGGAGTGTGACAGAACCTCAGCCCGGCCTCCCCCCCTCTGTCCGGGGAGTGTGACAGAACCATCAGCCCGGCCTCCCCCCCTCTGTCCGGGGAGTGTGACAGGAACCTCAGCCCGGCCTCCCACCCCTCTGTCCCGGGGAGTGTGACAGAACTCAGCCCGGCTCCCCCACCTCTGTCGGGGATGTGTGACAGAACCTCAGCCCGGCCTCCCCCCATCTGTCCGGGGGTGTGACAAAAACCTCAGGCCGGCCTCCCCCCCTCTGACGGGGAGTGTGACGAACCCTCAGACCGGCCTCCCCCCCTCTGACCAGGGTGAGGGGAGCGGTGACAGAACTCAGCCCGGCCTACCCCCTCTTCACCGGGGGAGTGTGACAGAACCTCAGCCCGGCCTCCCCCCCTCTGTCCCGGGGAGTGTGACAGAACCTCAGCCCGGCCTCCCCCCTCCTGTCCCGGGGGTGTGACAGAACCTCAGCCCGGCTCCCCCCCTCTCGTCCGGGAGTGTGTGACAGAACTAGCATCCCGCCTCCCCCTCTGTCCCGGGTAGGTGACAGAACCTCAGCCCGGCCTCCCCCCCTCGTCCCGGCGGAGTGTGACAGAACCTCAGCCCGGCCTCCCCCCTCTGACCGGGGAAGTATGACAGAGCCGCAGCCCGGCCTCCCCCCCTCTGTCCCCGGCTCACCTGTCACTGGATGCCGGGGCCCCGCTCCCTGTCACGGGCCGGTCACAGTTGCCGCTCTGCTCGGTGAGATTACTGGGTGACAGGCCAGGCAATACCGCGCGCGGTATCCATGGCAACAATGCAACGGTCCCGTAGCGCGGGGAGAGCACAGGGAGGCTTGGAACGCAGGACTTCCGGAAAAGATGACAATGAATAGGGCCTGGAACGCAGGGATCCCGGAAGTGAGGAATTTGAGTGAGGCCTGGAACGCAGGGTTCCGGAAGTGAGGAATTTGAGTGAAGCCTGAAACGCAGGGATTCCGGAAGTGAGGAATTTGAGTGAGGCCTGGAACGCAGGGATCCCGGAAGTGTCTGCAGCGGTGTAGGAAGCTGGCACTTGGCGGCGGAGATGGTGTCCCCTGAGCTGCTCTCTGCGCTGTCCAACCCCGCGGTGCTGAACCTCACGGAGCTCCCAGTTCTGCCAGTGGAGAGGAGACTGGAGGCGACAGAAGCCTTCAGCTTCACCCCACGCAGGGCCCGTATCCCACGTGAGCACGAATTCTTTGAGGTGAGAATGTAATATATGTATATATCTACACACACACTTATAGGGCCGGCAGGGATGTTTGCGGGGCTCGGTGCAGAGACATGTGTGGGTCCTCGGCTCTCTTCAGCATTCCGTCATCATGGCTTTGCGACTTCAAATGGCGTTGCGTTGCCATGACAACGTGACTATGTGGCGCCCCGTTGTCATGGCAACGCCATTTGACGTTGCAGATCCATGATGTCGGGAACCTGCATGAGGAGATGCCGCCGGAGAAGGTAAGAGAGTTGCAGGGGCCCTGCACTCTCCCCCGCCAATCAGTTTAATTGTTGTGGGGGAGAGCGCTGGGCTTCTGTAACCACCAGCTCAGTGCACATGCACCACCATCAAGCCAGCCCTATACAAAAAATAAATAAATATATATATATATAGCAGGAAGGTGGCAATGGGTGTTTAGGAAGATGTATAGTATCACTTGTGCTGGTAGAGTTAACCATACTATGAAAGCTTGAACAAAACACCCGGCTAACATAGGAAAGGTACTTGCCAACATGCAAATGAAGCCGGTATGGCAAGTAGGGACTCAACCTCTAAATATGAAACACGCCAAAAAGCAAAGGCCCTCATTTTCCGGAGGCTGGAATATCCCTGGGCTTGACGGCGTTCAGTAAGAGGGCATGAAGGCAGAGGGGGGGGTAAGTATTCCGGTGGTTAAACAAAAGCTGGCTTTCAAACCTAAAGCTGGTTACCTTCAACTGCCGTACTCTCTCCTGTGAAGCAGCACTGGAAGACGAACTTGAAAAGATTAAAAGGGATGTTATTGGCCTTAGTGGAGTTAGAAGAAAAGAGGAAGGCCTCATTGAGCTCAAAAGCGGACACCTATTCTATTACAGAGATACAGATAATGGAAGAGTCAGTGGAGTAAGCTTCATCATTAACAAGAGATGGAGAAACCACATAGTGGAGTACGAAAGCTCAGCAGAAATAGCAGCCACAATTGTTCTTCAGTTGACAAAGATGCAGGCGTCAAATAATTCAAGTGTATACTCCAACATCAAGTCACGCAGACAATGAAGTGGATGACTTCTACCATGAAATCAACCAACTTAACAACAATGGAAATTGTAACCTCAAGATCGTTATGGGAGATTTCAATGCAAAGACTGGCGCCCATCAGAAAAACGCAGCAACAGTTGGTAAATTGGTTACAGTAACAGTAATAAACATGGCGACAGATTGGTAGAATTTGCAGAATGTGAAAACTTCTACATCACAAATTCATTCTTTAAGAAGAATCCAAATAGAAAATGGATATGGAATAGACCCAATGGATCCAGCATAGAAATTGACTATATCCTAATTAACAAGAAACACGTGATTCAAGACTCCCCAGTCCTTAACCGTTTTGACACAAGGAGTGATCATTGATTTCTTCCCTGCAAATTATATCTGAATGCAAAGTTGAAAAGAAGAAAACTGAATAACAGCAGAGAATTTCCATTAGAACCAAAACATCACTTCACTGTACAAAAAAAATGCATGGGGACACGTTAACAAACGATTGTGAAGACATTTTGAAGATTGTAGTTGAAAGCTCAGAAAAAAACTGGAGGAATCACTAACACAAAAACAGAATAAGAACATATCTGATGAGACAAAACAATGAATGGGGAAATGACAAGGAATGAAGCAATCCCAAAATACAAGAACACAAATTGAATATACAGAGCTGTGCAAGACCATCCGCAAATGTATAACTGGAGAAGTAAGAGACTGTGAGTATGGTGAGGAAGATTATTGAAGATAACAAAAGCTTAAAGAATTAAAAGCAGCGTGTTAGGGTTGGAAAGAAGGGAATCGTTGCACTCCTATAAGACGATGGATCAACAATAAAGAGAGTTGAGGAATTGTACGTGAAATTATACGCGCACACAGATAACACCGGGCTTAATCCAGCAGAGGACAAGCGAGAAGAAACCACCAATGATGCACCATGCGTCCTTCCAGAAGAAGTGGCAAAAGCAATACAATTCATGAAGACTGGGACGGCTCCCGGGGAAGATGGTTTGCAACTGAAATCTTGAAAGAAGTAGAAAAAAATCCTTTCTAAACTCTTACATTCTGCTTGAAGAACAGGAAAATTCCAGAACAATGGAGTAATACCATAGTTATCTTACTCCACAGGAAAGGAGACAGAGACCTCAAGAACTACAGACTAATCAGACTACTTCCAATCACAAGATTTTTACAAAGATACTCACTAATCGGATGCAACAGACCCTGGACTTTGTCCAGCCTAGAAAACATGCGGATTTCACAGCAGATACAACACAAATGACCACATCCAAGTCTTACAAGGGAAGGGATTTGCTGAAGTTATTAATACGATCCACTACTCCGTTTAGGATTAGTAGATTACAAAAAAAAGCCCTTTATTCTGTTTAGATGCACTAAGAAGACAAAATGTTGATGAAGTGTACATTGATATTATAAAAAACATTTATGAGAATGCCATATTAACCGTTACATGAGGATACAAGCAAGATCAGGATCTGCAAGGGAGTGTGGCAGGGAAACACTGTGTCACCAAAGCTTTTCACTGCAACACGAAGAATTGTGCATACTGTAGGAGTGACATCATGATGGGTGTATAGTGTAGGAATGACATCATGATGGGTGTATAGTGTAGCAGTGACATCATGATGGGTGCATACTGTAGGAGTGACATCATGATGGGTGCATAGTGTAGGAGTGACATCATGATGGGTGTATAGTGTAGGAGTGACATCATGATGGGTGTATAGTGTAGGAGTGATATCATGATGGGTAAATAGTGTAGGAGTGACATCATGATGGGTGTATAGTGTAGGAGTGACATGATGGGTAAATAGTGTAGGAGTGACATCATGATGGGTGCATAGTGTAGGAGTGACATCATGGGTGCATAGTGTAGGAGTGACATCATGATGGGTGCATAGTGTAGGAGTGACATCATGATGGGTGCATAGTGTAGGAGTGACCTCATGTGACATAAGCACCCAAACTCAGAGGACATACATCTGTTTTTTGGGGAGGGGAGCTGCATTTCCTCCCGGAATCCAAAATCCAACCCCTGCCTAATTTTTCAGGACGGAGATGTTCACCGCCACTTATACCTCCGGGATGTGCTGACAAACATCGGAGAAGTGGAAGAAAGACCCAAGTAAGTGAACTCTTGTAGTAAGTGTGGTCTTTGACGCTGTTTGGTTCTCTGGCTGTGATTTAGGGGAAGTCGCTGCTTGGGTCAAATTGTACTAACGGCAGGGACATATTTATTGATTTTTTTTTGGTTTTGTTTTTTTAACCAAAATCTCACTTTAAAAAAGAAGACTTTTTTGAGACTTCGGAGGGGGTTTGATTTCCTCTCGCTGCTCCCTTTTGCCTGATATCACTGTGTGTGCAACAAGAGTTTGCACAGGCAGAGCCCTTTACCGATAGATGCAGAGGATTATAATTTCAGACCCTTGCTCAGTACAGAATGGGATTGTGGGCAAGAAAGGCCTTTAGCACAGTTCGATATGCATTTCATTTTTGCTGGTTAACCTTAGAAACTGCTGTGTAGTCAGTTCACTTATCTAATTATAAACTGCCTCTTTTTGTTAGTTGCATTTCTTTTTAACATCCACTTTCCCATTATTTGGAGGATAAACGGGAAGAGTGGGGGTTTTATTTCTTCCACACAGACATCCTCCATTTAGAGGCCTATCAGAAATGCAATTTATAATGGATTTCTAAAGAAACGAAAGCAACCTGAGCTATGCAGATTGTTACATTATTTGCCGGCTAAGTGGGATTGCACCATTTTTTGATTTAAAGCTGGCTTGTAAACACATTTCCGTGTCTCTTCCCACCGCCTGCAGGGTGTCCGAATTCCGATGCCAAACCGCAGGCTGCGCTCAGCTCTTTGACACCCTGGACTCGTACGAGCATCATTACAACACCCAGCACCGGAACGTCTGCTCGTCCTGCAAACGTTCCTTCCCCTCCGCCCGGCTCCTGGACATTCACCTCCTGGAGTGGCATGACTCCCTCTTCCAGATTATGGCGGAGAAGAGCAACATGGTAGCAGGCGTTGCGGGTCATGCTGGGATGGGGTTACGGGCTGTTAACCAGTTCAGTGCTGTGTGGAATGCAACACCTTGCAAAGCTTGTGCTAAGCATGACCCTAAGGCCAAGGTGCTCAACTCCAGTCCTCCAGAAACCCCCAACAGGTCAGGTTTTCAGGATATCCCTGCTTCAGCACGGATGGCTTAGTCTTCTGAGCCACTGATTGAGCCACCTGTGCTGAAGCTGGAATAGCCTTAAAACCTGTCCTGTTGGGGGACTTGAATTGGGAACCCCGGCCCAAAGGTTAAATAAATACAGTCGCGCTGATGCGCTGTGACCAACCAAACCCGCGTAACCGCAGCGGCGATCCCACCCTGGCACCCGCACATCACCCTCGTCATTAACCCTTTCTGATCTCTGCGTAGCCCAGGCCGATGTGCCATATTTAGTCGTTGCAAATGAATGGGCTGTAAGATGTCTTCCAGCAGCCGAAGGTGCCTTACGGAATAGCACCACTTAGTAAACCGGGCCCTGCATCTTTTAACCCCTTCCAGTGGGGCCAGCAACGCATGGCAAAGCAACGTGGTGGGGAGGTCCAGAGCGCAAATGGATCTGTTTGTGTTTCTCTGGTGCTGATGTTCTGGGCGCAGGTAGACTAAGCCACGCTTTATTGTCGCGCCCCCGTCATCGCGTCCTTCTTGTTTTCCCAGTACCAGTGCTTGGTAGAGGGCTGCCTGGAAAAATGCCGGACCAGCAGGCAGCGGAAGGAGCACCTGATAAAGACTCACCTTTACCCGGCGGATTTCCGCTTTGACAAGCCCAAGAAAACCCCCACGTGAGTGTGACTTTTACTTTGCTAAAACGTCATTCACTCCCACGCCACAAATAAATAAAACAATGTGCCACGGGACGTCTAATCCTCCGACGGGACAACCCCGGGCGATGCTCCCCCCGGCACCAATAGTACCCCGTGCTTCAGCACTTCATTACGTTCTCACACACCAAATTTGTGGCATGACCGAGGGCGGATTTACCATTAGTCTGAGTATGCGATAACCTAGTGCGGCAGTTTGTGTGTGTGTCTTACCTTTTCCCTCTCCTGTAGTGTCGCGTCGTCATGACGCCGTGCTGTCCGTTGCCATGACAACGCGGTGTCGTGACATCGTACACGGAGAAGGAAGGCGCCCCCCCAGCTTAAAACCAGCAAATGGCTAAATCTGCCGCTGGACATGATCCTACCCGTAAGATCGGCGCCGATCGATATCGGGGGATTCCTGTCTATTGGGCCGTGAAGGAAACATTGAAACTTAACATAGGAAATGAATTGAAGAACTCACAGGGGTTTCAAACGTCAACTGTTGTGCAACTGGGGGTTTGGGGTCCCAGGTCTTAGCTGTGAGCTGGTTCTCTGCAGTGAAACCAAACAAGGGCGGACCCCCGGGAAAGAGCCGGTCGTGTCCATGGATATAGCCTCAGAAGAAAGTCCTGTGGTCGAGACCATGGAGGTCTGTCCCTCGGAGGCGGGTGACGGGACGCGCCAGAGATGCAGTGACGGAAATGCAAACGCGCAAACCCCATCTACGTCCCACAGCAAGCGCAGGTAAAGCTGCCGGCGGGCACGGGAGAGGGAACCTAATATATTAATAACCGTGTTATATACATAAACTATCCCGAAAGGAAAATGTTTATTTAACCAGCGCAAATTCGGTACAAACTCGCCATTGTAATTGGGCTTTTGGTTATTTTGGAAATGGTTCGAGGGCGCCCTCGCTTGCGATGCACGAGATATGACGTCTGTGTGACGCGGTGTCCGAAGGAGGAGCCCCGGGGCGCTTATTAAGGCGGCAGCACCCAGTTTGACTCCCAGTGCCATCTTTTTGTGGCAAATATTCTCTTTAAGACAGGGACAAACAATTAGATTGCAAGCTCCTTCGGCACTGTCTTCATTCTGCCATAGCTGCACTCCCAGCGCTGTATAAAAACAGCATTATTTATTTATTCTACCTTATAATTGTGTATTATTGGCATACATTTTTCTTATTATTATTATCATTTATATATAAAGCGCCAACTTAGTCCGGAGCGCAGTAAATAGGGCTGAAGGACGAAAAACCATAAAATAAACATTAACATACATTGTTACGGTAGGTAAGATGGGCAGTGCCCCAAGGAGCTTACACTCTATAAGGAAGGGTAAGTGGAAACCTAGGTACAGGGGGTAAGAAGGTGGGTGTGTGTCGGATAATTCTTGTTAATATAATTGTGTATTATTTTTATTCCTTATATTATAATTTTGTATTATTGGCATACATCAGGGGTAGCCAATTCCAGTCCTCAAACACCACCAACAGGTCAGGTTTTCAGGCTATCCCTGCTTCATCACAGGTGGCACAATCAGTGGCTCAGTCAAAGACTGAACCACTGATTCAGCTACCTGTGTTGAAGCAGGACTGATTGATCCACCTGTGCTGAAGCAGGGATATTCTGAAAACCTGACCTGTTTGGGATCTTGAGGACTGGTGTTGGCCACTCCTGTCATATCATATTTGTTGATTATCCGCATTTTTGTGATTAGATTTAAGTTATTGTTATTTTTGTGCCCGTTTCTGGCAATAATCTCCATGTCACTGCGACAAAAGCGTTCACGTCATTCAACAATGCGTGTCTCGCCCCTTCCTTTTTTAGGGTCCCTCCTACCATCTGCTTTGGTCATGGTTCTGTCCGAGGATTCAGACGCACGAAGAAAAATAAATAAAACCTGCAATTAACATTCATCAGGAACGAAAAAACATGACATGTACACAACGCCGGGACGGACGCGGACGGATCAGCCTCTGGATGTGACGGGGGAGGTTTGCAGGGTAGCGCTGGGCATTGCGGGACAGCGAGGGGAGCAACTGGGGGTACAAGGAGGGAGAGACGGCAAAGGGAACGCAGCGATGACAAAGGTATTGGAGGGAGTGGACCGCTTTCCGCCATGTAACGCCAGGCCTCGCGTGTGGAATATCCGCTGCATAAGATCGATTTGATGATGATGTGCGGAAAAACAGCAGGACACATGTCACAGGCGGCCCCTGTCATTATATCTCCTACCCAAGGCGGGATTTAGGGACCGATTGAGGTCTGGGAAGTATGGGGGCGTAACCACCACCATAGGGTGTGCGGCTCATTTCTGTGTGTGTGTCTTACCTTTTCCCATTCGTCCCCTCTGTAGTGTCGCGTCGTCAGACGCGGGCGTGGCTGTCCGTTTCATCACCACTGAGCAGCGCAGCCTGTCGTGACCACCGGCCCTGCGTACACTGAGAAGGTGACGAGGCTTGTTCCCTCCCCCAGCTTTAACAGCACCAGCGAAATGGCTAAATCTGCCGCGCTGGACATGAGCCAACCCGTAAGATGCGGGGCGCACGATCGCTGTCCAACGATGTGTGTGATTCCCTGTCCTATTGCGCGCGGGATCCGCGCGTCGAATACGGAAACATTGAAACACTTAACATGGAACTCGCACAGTGCAAAGGGTAACTCATCAGGCGGCTTTCAACACGGGGTCCACTGTTTGTGCACCGGGCTGGGGGGTTTGGGGTCCCAGGTCTTGCTGTGAGCTAGTTCTCCTCCCTGCTAGCTGAAGCCAGGAAACAAGGGCGGCCCGCCCGGAAAGAGCGCGGGGGTGGGTCCATGGATATAGCCTCATAATAAAGTGGCCTGGTGTTGGTCGCGACCATGGAGGTCTGGTCCGGTGCTGAGAGTCGGGGGTGGAGCGGGGACGCTCCAGAGATGGCATGAGGCGAAAGAGTGCGAGGCGGGACCTCGAAACCCACATCTCGTCCTCACACACCTTCAGGTAAAGCCGGCTCACGGCGGGGGCACGGGGATAGGTGGATCAACTGGGCCCCTAAATCTTAATTCAAATACCGTGTCTTAGGTAGTAATGAACTATCCCGAAAGGAAAAATGTGTTATTTAACCAGCGCAGGAGGGATTCGGTACACACATCCATCTCCCCATTCGTAAGGGCTTGCGCGGCTTTTGTTATTTTTGGAAATGGTGTGCGTATGTCTCCGAGCTGTGGGGCCGCCGCGGGGTGCTCCTCAGGCCATCGGGACGCCGCACGCCGCTTTGCGGAGTTGCAGCCCACGCGCGGATAGTGAACGTCGTGTACCTGGAGCGCGGGCCCCCTGGTCCGCTAAGCGAGTGGAGCCTCCCCCCCGGGAACGCACTATTCCTCGTACACGCGCGCGCGGCAAGGCGGGGGGGGGAGGCCGGCAGTTTGACTCTCCATGTGGCTCACACTCCTTGCTTTGTGGACGAAGGATATTAATTACACTTTACTGCACTACAAACAATGACAGGGGCCTAAACCCAACTCCTACAGATCGGGTGTGCAAGCCTCGCTTCCGGCACGTGTCTTGGCATTCTGGGCGCCATAGCTGCCACCCCCTCCCAGCGTCCTCCGTTATAGGAAGCAACCACAGACATTTATGACTTTATCTACTATTCTACTTATAATTGTGTATTTGTGGCATACATTTTTCTTATTATTATTATCATTGTATATAAAGCCCAACTTAGTCCGAGCGCAGTAAATAGGGCTGAAGGACGAAAACACACCATAAAATAAACATTACAATCATTGTTACGGTAGGTAAGATGGGCGGTTCCCCAAGGAGCTTACACTCTATAAGGAAGGGTAAGTGGAAACCTGGTAGCAGGGGGTGGGTAAGAAGGTGGTGGCTGTGGTTTGTCTGCGGTAATGTCTTGTAATATATTGTGTATTATTTTTATCCTTATATTTAATTTTTGTATTATTGGCATACATCAGGGTAGCCAATTCCAGTCCTCAAACCACCCAACAGGTCAGGTTTTCAGGCTAATCCCTGCTTCATCACAGGTGGCACAATCAGTGGCTCAGTCAAAGACTGAACCACTGATCAGCTACCTGTGTTGAAGCAGGACTGATGATTCCACCTGTGCTGAAGCAGGGATATTCTGAAAACCTGACCTGTTTGGGATCTTGAGGACTGGTGTTGGCCACTCCTGTCATATCATATTTGTTGATTACCGCATTTTTGTGATTAGATTTAAGTTATTGTTATTTTTGTGCCCGTTTCTGGCAATAATCTCCATGTCACTGCGACAAAAGCGTTCACGTCATTCAACAATGCGTGTCTGCCCTTCCTTTTTTAGTCCCTCCTACCATCGCTTTGGTCATGTTCTGTCCGAGATTCAGACGACGAGCAAAAATAAATAAAACCTGCAATTAACATTCATCAGGAACGAAAAACATGACATGTACACAACGCCGGGACGGACGCGGGACGGATCAGCCTCTGGATGTGACGGGGGAGGTTTCAGGGTAGCGCTGGGCATTGCGGGACAGCGAGGGGACAACTGGGGGTACAAGGAGGGAGAGACGGCAAAGGGAACGCAGCGATGACAAAGGTATTGGAGGGAGTGGACCGCTTTCCGCCATGTAACCCAGGCCGCGCGGTGTGGAATATCCGCTGCTATAAGATCGATTTGATGATGATGTGCGGAAAAACAGCAGGACACATTCACAGGCGGCCCCTTCATTATATCTCCTACCCACAGGGATAAAGAGAGCCAGACACATGTCACAGGCGGCCCCTGTCTTATACTCCTACCCAACAGGGATAAAAGGAGCCAGGACACATGTCCAACAGCGGCCCTGTCATTATATCTCCTACCAAACCGGGATAAAAAGAGCCAGGAACATGTCACTGGCGGCCCATGTCATTATATCTCCTACCCCAGGGGATAAAAGGAGCCAGGACACATGTCACAAGCGCCCCTTCATTATATCCTACCCAGAGGGATAAAGGAGCCAGGACACATGTCACAGGCCGGTCCCTGTCATTATTCCCTACCCAAGAGGGATAAAGGAGCCAGGACACATGTCACAGGGCCCCCTGTCTTATTTAATCTCCTACCCAAGAGGGTATAAAAGGAGCCAGGACACATGTCAACAGGGGCGGCCCCTGTCATTATATCTCCTACCCAACAGGATAAAGGATCGCCCGGCCACATGTCGGCACATGTCCGGCCCCTGTCATTATATCTCCTACCCACAGGGATAAAAGGAGCCAGGACACATTCACAAAGTTTCCTTATTGGGTCACTGAAATGAATGAAGCTGCCAGCAGGTGGCGCTCCAGTACAAGCCACCATTGGGATTCTAAACGATGCCAGCACCGGTTCTGTCCGCTGGGTGACACATTGTATCGGTCACTTCTGTATGCGCGGACGACTCGCGCTTGGCGCCCAAATCATTATATATAAATAATTAGCAGGAACCAGCCCTCCTCAGATATGATCACAAAATGTTATTATGGATCGGTGTTTCAGTCCCTGTGTGTTGGGGACAAAAGCTATCTCTGGGATCGTATTTGAGAGTGCTGGCAATGACCTAGTAAAGGAGTGCACATATATATATATATATATATATATATAATATAATATATTATATATATATATATTGTGCAGTGGAGCACTGTATGCTGGGGATAATGGGAAGGCAGGGGTGCAGACCTGTCCAGGTGAATGTGCTCACAAGTTTTTTATATGCAATATGCTATACGGAGGAGGGTTATAGTCACCTTTCCACCCCCATAACTTACATTATTATATATTTATATATATAGTTACACAGGTGTATTAGTTAAATCAATAAAAATCAAGTAACAGTGCAAAGTTTCAGTCCCATCCGCTCTTTGGTCAAGCTTTTTATTTTATATACTATATATATTATATATATATATTATGTTATGTATGACGACACATTATAGTGATGGCTGTGTGCTGTAATGCAATATCTCTTTAAGAATAGACTGGCCTTTTGCACATGGAAAATGGAAAGCTATTTTTGGATTGACGCCTGTAAGACATGAAAAGGGACAACTTGAGATTGATGGAAACTCTTACCCCGGCAAACCCGCGCCCCTGCAGCTATCTTTGTTCTGTGACAGTCTCCACGCTGATCAGTAACTGCCATCTAACGTGGAGCTTCCAAACCTCGGAATGTCACGATGGAAATGACCAATGTATTTGTACCATAAAAAATGGACAGACTGCCACGTACGTGATGGCTTGTATTGTTGTGTTCCTGTTATACAGACGAGACAACATTATGTCAAGCTTGCCTTAAACTACCGGCCGGAAATGCTGGTACATGCTGGGGTTAACTCGGGGCTAGTTTGTAAGGCATTTCTGCATTGACTATGACCCATCGGATTACACAGCAGCAGGGGTCCCTGGCAGTCTGATGAGAGGTGGCGCTGACATGGCGATCCTTTCTCTGCTGTTTGTATGCAGGAGTATGATTATGGAAGTTTTAAAGATGGGCCGGCCCTTCTCGAACTCCTTTGTGGTGTATTATTGATCTGAACTTGTCTTTAAGTTTAAGGGTCGGCCTGCCAGTTGGTATCCCTTCGTAAACAAACAAGGAAGGCCGTGAGCAGCAAGTTACTGAACGATTGGTGGGTTTCCTAGCATTTCGTGCAGCTCAGATTCCATGAGAGTATTCCTTATATTTCCCACCCGTTATGTGCTCCATCGCATACTGCGCTGATGGCGAGTGTCTTAATTATATGCAAAGGTAATTATGCTGTAGTGTTATTTTGAAGCTTTTGAGACCTGTATCAGTTTTCATCAGTAAGACCACTGCTCAAGTGTTTAACAATGTATATTCAGCCATAAAATAAATATAAGTGTGTGTGTCTGTTACACAATGTATTCTTCATAATAAAATATTCATATAAACAATGTGTGTGTGGTGTGTGTGTATATGTATAGTATAATATTGGTATATACTTCCTCCGCCCTAGCCGGTCCCCCCTGCTGGGAGAGCCCCCCAACGATCCCCCAGGTGCTGCGGGTTACAGCCTCGTTCTCCCTCGCTCCACACATCCCCTCATCCATCCTCCCCACCCGTGTCTCCCCCACTGCTGGATGAAGTCTCCCAGTGATCTCCCAGTCCTGCGTTTAAGCTCTCTTCTCCACGTCGCTCCCCACCATTCCCTCATCCCATCCCTCTCCATCGACATGTGTCTCCGCCCCACTGGCTGATGAAGTCTCCCCAGTGATCTCCCAGGTCCTGCGGTTACGCCTCTCTCTCCACGTCGCTCCCACACATTCCCTCCATCCCAGATCCCTTCCAGCTCGTTTCTCCCCACTGCTGGATGAAGCCCCCCAGTGATCTCCGGTCCTGCGTTACAGCCTCTTCTCCATCCATCCCACTTCCCTCCCTTCCATCACCATCCTCCCGAGCCCTGTCTCCTCCACTGCTGGATAGAGTCCCCCCAGTGATCTCCCGGTCCTGCGGTTACAGCCTCTTCTCCCACGTCCCTGCCCACATTCCCTCCTCCCATCCCTCCCCACCCCCGGGTCCCCCACTGCGGGATGAAGCCTCCCCAGTGATCTCCCAGGTGCTGCGGTACAGCCTCTCTCTCTCCACGTCGCTCCCACACATTCCCTCATCCCATCCTCTCCGCCCGGTGTCTCCCCACTGCTGAATGAAGCCCCCCATGATCTCCCAGGTGCTTGGCGGTTACAGCCTCTCTTCGTCCACGTCGCTCCACTCCACATTCCCTCATCGCATCCTCTCCAGCCCGTGTCTCCCCACTGCTGGATGAAGCCCTCCAGTGATCTCCCGGTCCTGCGGTTACAGCCTCTCTTCTCCACGTCTCCCATCTAATACCGATTTCTGTCTTCCCTCCCATCTTACTTTTGGTCGTCGTCTTTGATATACCGGATATCCAGAGAGTACCATCTTGGTCCAAGCGATGGTCATTGTGTGTGTGTTGTGTGTGTGTGTGTGTGTTGGTGGTGTGTGTGGGGTTGTGGTGTGTTGTGGTGTGTGTGATTGGGGGGTGTGTCGTGTGTGTGTGTGTGTGTGTGTGTCCCTTATGTTGCGTTGGTTTTGTCCATTCGCTGCACGTCCCTGTTATTACGCAGCGATGTACACGGCCGGACTGTTTCCTGGGGCGGTTTTAGACTTCAGTCGTTCATTTAAAACTTTTATTAACGGTTTGTACAAAATAGAGGCTGCCCCAGTTTCTCTGTAGACTTTTACAACAAAACTATGTACAGAACCAGGCCCCGGGTGTTACAAAGGCTCAAACACACATATACATCTTTTAAATACAGGTACCAGGGGAAGACGGGGACGTCCCCCAATATCACTTCTCTATCAGGAAATACTATTGTTACAGAGACCCCCCCACACCAGGGCGGCCACTCTCCAGTCCTCAAGGGCCACCAACAGGTCAGGTTTTCAGGATATCCCCTGCTTCAGCACAGGTGGTACAGTCAGACATGCCACTGATTGAGCCACCTTGTGCTGAAGCAGGATATCCTGAAAACCGACCTGTTGGTGGCCCTTGAGGACTGGAGATGCCACCCTGCTGTACACAAAAACCAACCCCGATGATTCCTTATTGCAGTGACCGGCTGCAGACAAGGTCGGCTCCCATTTAAATTCCGTGCCCACATTAACCCTGGCGAGGCTGGGAGGGTATTCGCAACGTCCTTCACTGGCGGCCCCTTCTGCAAATTGCGGCGGTAGAGTTTGCGTTGACGCCTTTGTTAACACAGTATTTTAAAATAAATCCGGTAAAAAGGAGCCAGACCATGTCACAGGCGGCCCTCTGTTTCATTATATCTCCTACCCAACAGGGATAAAAGGAGCCAGAGACACATGTCACCAGGCGGCCCTGTCATTATACCTCCTACCAACAGGGATAAAAAAGCCAGGACACATGGTCACTGGCGGCCCATGTCATTATATTCTCCTACCCCAGGGGATAAAGGAGCCAGGACACATGTCACAGGCGGCCCCTGTCATTATATCTCCTACCCAACAGGGATAAAAGGAGCCAGGACACATGTCACAGGCGGCCCCTGTCATTATATCTCCTACCCAAGAGGGATAAAAGGAGCCAGGACACATGTCACCGGCCCTGTCATTATATCTCCTACCCAAGAGGGATAAAAGGAGCCAGGACACATGTCACAGGCGGCCCCTGTCATTATATCTCCTACCCAACAGGGATAAAAGGAGCCAGGACACATGTCACAGGCGGCCCCTGTCATTATATCTCCTACCCAACAGGGATAAAAGGAGCCAGGACACATGTCACAAAGTTTCCTTTATTGGGTCACTGAAATGAATGAAGCTGCCAGCAGGTGGCGCTCCAGTACAAGCCACCATTGGGATATCTAACGATGCCAGCACCGGTTCTGTCCGCTGGGTGACACATTGTATCGGTCACTTCTGTATGCGGCACGACTCGCGCTTGGCGCCCAATCATTATATATAATAAATAGCAGGAACCAGCCCTCTCAGATATGATCACAAAAATAGTTATTATGGATCGGTGTTTCAGTCCCTGTGTGGTGGGGACAAAAGCTTATCTCTGGATCGTATTTGAGAGTGCTGGCAATGACCTAGTAAAGGATGCACATATATATTTATATATATATATATGTATAATATATATTATAATATATATTGTGCAGTGGAGCACTGTATGCTGGGGATAATGGGTGAAGGCAGGGGTGCAGACCTGTCCATGTGAATGTGTGCTCACAAGTTTTTATATGCATATGCTATACGGAGGAGGGTTATAGTCACCTTTCCACCCACCATAACTTACATTATTTATATATATATATTATATGTTACACAAGGTGTATTATTAAATCATAAAAATCAAGTAAAACAGTGCAAAGTTTCAGTCCCATCGCGCTTCTTGTCAAGCTTTTTATTTTATATATATATATATATATATATTATATTATTTATGTATGATACGTACACACATTATAGTGAGTGCTGTTGCTGTAATGCAATATCTCTTTAAGAATAGAACTGGCCTTTTGCAAACATGGAAAATGAAAGCTATTTTTGATTGACGCCTGTAAGACATAAAAGGGACAACTTGAGATGAGTGGAACTCTTACCCCGGCAAAACCCCTGCAGCTTATCTTGTTCTGTGACAGTCTCAGCCGCTGATCAGTAACGCTCTAACGTGGACTTCCAAACCTCGGAATGTTCACGTGAAATGACACATTATTGTTTGTACGCATAAAAATCACTGCCACGTACGTGATGGGCTTGTATTTGTTTGTTCCTGTAATACAGACGAGACAACGAGTATTCTAAAGCTTGCCTTAACTACACCCCGGTAATGCGGGTACATGCTGGGGTAACCTCTAGTTTAGGCATTTCTGCATTGACTAATGACCATCGGATTAACACAGCAGGGGTCCTGGCAGTCTGTATGAGTCGCTGACATGGCGATCCTTTCTTGCTGTTTGTATGCAGGAGTATGAGTTATTGGAAGTTTTAAAGATGGGCGGCCCCTTCTCGAATCCTTTTGTGGTGTATTATTGATCTGAACTGTCTTTAAGTTTAAAGGGCACCTGCAGTTGGACCCTTCCGTAAACAAACAAGGAAAGGCCTTGAGCAGCAAGTTACGTGACGATTGGTGGGTTTCCTAGCATTTCTGCAGCTCAGATTCCTGAGAGTATTCCTTATATTTCCCACCCGTTATGTGCTCCATGCATACTGACTACGCGTCTGACGATGTCTATTATATGCAAAGGTAATTATGCTGAGTGTTATTGTGAAGCTTTTGAGACCTGTATCAGTATTTCATCAGTAAAGACCACTGCTCAAGTGTTTAACAATGTATATTCAGCATAAATAAATAATAAGTTGTGTGTGTCTGTTACACATGTATTCTTCATAATAAAATATTCAATATAACACTGTGTGTGTGGGTGTGTGTAATGTATAAGATAATATTGATATATATCTTCCTCCGCCCTGTAGGCCTCCCCACTGCTGGAATGCGCCCCCAACGATCCCCCAGGTGCTGGCGTTACAGCCTCTTCTCCCACGTCGCTCCCACACATCCCCTCATCCATCCTCCCCACCGTGTCTCCCCCACTGCGGGATGAAGTCTCCCCAGTGATCTCCCAGTCCTGCGGTTTACAGCCTCTCTTCTCTCCATCGCCTCCACACATTCCCTCATCCCATCCTCTATCAGTGTCTTCCCGACTGCTGGATGAAGTCCTCCCCAGTGATCTCCCAGGTCCTGCGTTTACGCCTCTCTTCTCCACGTCGCTCCCACACATTCCCTCATCCATCCTCTCCAGCTCGTCTCCCCACTGCTGGATGAAGCCCCCCAGTGATCTCCAGTCCTGCGGTTACAGCCTCTTCTCCACGTCTCCCACACATTCCCTCCCTCATCCCATCCTCCCAGCCGTGTCTCCCCACTGCTGGATGAAAGCCCCCCCAGTGATCTCCCAGGTCCTGCGGTTACAGCCTCTTCTCCACAGTCCCTCCCCAATTCCCTCATCCCATCCCTCCCCCACCCGGGTCTCCCCACTGCTGGATGAAGCCTCCCCAGTGATTCCCAGGTGCTGGCGTTTACAGCCTCTCTTCTCCACGTCGCTCCCCACATTCCCTCATCCCATCCTCTCCAGCCCTTGTCTCCCCACTGCTGATGAAGCCCCCCAGTGATCTCCCAGGTGCGTGCGGTTACAGCCTCTCTTCTCCAGTCGCTCCCACCCATTCCCCTCATCGCATCCTCTCCAGCCCGTGTCTCCCCACTGTGGATGAGCCCTCCAGTGATCCTCCCGGTCCTGCGGTACAGCCTCTCTTCTCCACGTCGCTCCATCTAATACCGCATTTCTTTCTTCCCTCCCTCTTCTTTTTGTCGTCGTCTTTTGATATACCGTGATATCCAGTAGAGTACCATCTGGTCCAACGATGGTCATTGTGTGTGTGTGTGTGTGTGTGGTGTGTGTGTGTGTGTGTGTGTGTGTTGTGTGTGTGTGTGGTGTTGTGTATGTGTGTGTGTGTGTTGTGGTGTTGTGACACATATATGTATAGCGTTGGTTTTGTACATAATCGAGCTGCACGTCAACATGATTATTAGCGAGCGATGTAACACGGACTGTTTTCCTGCGGTTTTAGACATTCAGTCGTTCATTTAAAACTTTTATTAACGGTTTGTACAAAATAGAGGCTGCCCCAGTTTTCTGCTGTAGTACTTTTACAACAAAACTATGTACAAACCAGGCCCCGGGTTGTTACAAAGGCTCAAACACACAGATACATCTTTTAAATACAGTACCAGGGAAGAAACGGGGACGTCCCCCAATATCACTTCTCTATCAGGAAATCTATTTACAAGCACCACATATGTTCACCACACAACACATATTAACCTGCTCACGACACCCCACCAGTGGCGGCAGTACTCCAGTCCTTGAAGGGGCCACCAAAAGGTCAGGTTTTCAAGGATATCTCCTGCTTCGCACAGTGGTACCGTCAGCAGTAGACGGCCACTGATTGAGCCACCTTTGCGCAAATATCCCAAACCACCTGTTGTGGCCTTAGGACTGGAGAGCCACCTGTTGTACACAACCCACCCCGATGATCTATTTGCAGTACTGGCAGACAGAGGTGGTCCCATTAATCCTGCCCACAATAAACCCACCCCTGCGAGGCTGGGGAGGGTTTCGCTACGACGTTTACTACGCGAGCCCCTTTCTGCAAATTGCGGCGGTAGAGTTTGCTTGACGCTTTTGTTAACACAGTATTGTAAATCCCGCAGATCCTACCCCCGCTCCTCAAATAATGCAAAACGGTATAGTGATAAAAGTATCTTCATAAGAACCTACACATGCACCTCCCCAAATCTGTGGCATATAGTGTAGGGTGGCCGGCACACGGCACCCCTGGCCAGATCTGCCACATTGAGAGTCCTCCATATCAAAGGACCACACGGAGCAAAGATTGTTGACAAACATTTTTTTCTGTTCTTGAAGTCGGAAATGTATTGGGTGGCTGGGAGGGATACTCGGTGTTAGCGCTATGCGCAGCGCGTTCATTTTCCAGAGTGCTTGGGGCCTGTAAGTGAATCCTGCTTGCCCGTAGTGCTTTGTTTTACAATACGAGCTTTTCACGTTGCCAGCGGTGCCATGTCTTGGCCTTTGGGCAGAAAATGCATGCCACGCGGCTTTAACCACTTGTGCTGCCAGCGCAGAGAGATCAGCACAGTGCTGGTCCCATCTAGGGGTAATACCATGCCCACCCCGGGAGAGTATGTCACAAAGGAAACCCCTATCTCCCAGGAGGGAAACCCCAATCCACCACCTTCACTGCCAGAGGAGCCTGCAAAGTGTTGTGATGCCGATAAGGGGCGTATTCCTCTGAAACGAATTACCCCCATTGCCTGGAACAGAATAGCCCCTAAAATCCTGGCTTGGGTTCTGGCTGTGTCGGGAATGGGTTATTGGTCCGATTTGCTAGACAGCAGCGCCTAATCCATTGAAGTGAATGGGCCATAATAAAACGCTGTTGGCAGGGTTCTCAATGCAAGACACCCCCCAACGGGTCAGGTGTACAGGATACATCCCTGCTTCAGCAAGTCCAGCAGGGGGTGCAGGTCTTCAACTGAGTCACGGATTGCGGCCACGTTGCTGAAGCAGGGATATCCTCTACACCTGACCTGTCGGGGGTCTTGAGGACTGGAGTTGAGACCCTGTTTTAGTAATAGCACTGCTTAGAAATATGGCCCCACTTACATTAAGGGGTGGTCACATCCACGGCCCTCTAACCCATATGCAGAGAAACTCCAACCGTGGGAACCCAGCTGTGCATAGAAACAGGGGTGTCTGGGTTCCCCAGTGAGCTCACGGCAGCCCCGCTGATATCGCTCTGATTTACAACGGCAGACGGGTACATGGCGCTTTAACTATTAAAGTTTCCGGGGGTGGCCTACGCGCGTTTTATATAATCTCTCCCACCCCACGCTGTTTGTAGGAGCTTCTTTCGAGAAGCAGAAATATGCGACGTTATTATTGTCAGACAGGTATGACAGATACGATGCAAATTACCGGGGGGTGTTTCACAGGACACAAAGAAGTCTTATTTTCACTTTATCTGTGGTACGAGGACGGTTTCATTGCTACGTTTGTAGTGGTGTGTTGTGTGTTTGTTTTTTGTGCTCCTTTAACCTCCTCAGTGCGGGGGAGCGATCAACACATTGTGCAGCTCGGCGTCTGTGCGTGTGTTGCTGCTTGTGGGGTTAACCCCTTCACTGTCAGAAGGACCTTATAAGTCCTCTGTCCCAGGAGCAGATAACAGGGGGAAGGGCACGGAGGAGGTCCCATTCGTTGCGGAGAATCGCCCATGCGAGGAAGGGTTAATGGCGAGGGCTGCTCAGATGTAGCAGATTTAAGGCGGTCGTGGCGTAAAACCTACAGAATATGCGTCTTAACCGTATCGCTACACCGAGGGGCCAGTGCCTGATCGCTCTGCGCATTGTCGTGCCGTCTTGCGTGCGTCGCGCGTGTTGTCGTGCCGCTCTCGTTGTGCGTGCCCCTTTGCACACGTTTGTCGTGCCGCTCTGCGCGTTACGTCGTGGCCGCTCTGCGCGTTGTCGTGCCTCTCTGCACGCTGTTGGCCCACGCTGCAGGTTATTGTACCGCTCTTCGTGCTGTAGTGTCGCTGTTGTGCGTTGTCGTACTTTCTGCATATTGTCGTACCGCTCTGCAAGGTTATCGTTCCCGCTTTGTGCGACTATTGCACCCTCTCGCAGGTTATAACGCGTCTCTCTGCTCTGTCGTGCCGCTTTGTGCACTGTCGTCACTGTGCACGGTTATTGTACGCTCTGCGCCCGTTTTCGTTATCGTGCGCTCTGCAGGTTATTGTATCCGCTACCTGAACGCCGCTTTGTGCACTGTCGTGCCCTGTGAGGTTATTGTACCGCTCTGCGCGCCGCTTTGTCGTTGTCGTTCCATCTGTGCAGGTTATTGTACCGCTCTGCGCACCGCTTTGTGCGTTGTCGTGCCACTGTGCAGGTTATTGTACCGCTCTGCAGGTTATTGTACCGCTCTGCGCGCTGTCGTGCCGCTTTGTGCACTGTCGTGCCACTGTGCAGGTTATTGTACCGCTCTGCGCGCCGCTTGTGCACTGTCGTGCCATCTGTGCAGGTTTGTGTACCGCTCTGCGCGCCGCTTGTGCGTTGTCGTGCCGATCTCTGCAGGTTATTGTACACGCTCTGCGCGCCCGCTTTGTGCACTGTCGTGCCACTGTGCAGGTTTTGTACGCTCTGGCGCGCCGCTTTGTGCGTTATCGTGCCGCTCTGCAAGTTATTGTACCGCTCTGCGCGCCGCTTTGTGCACTGTCGTGCCACGTGCAGGTTATGTACCGCTCTGCGCGCCGCTTGTGCGTTGTCGTGCCACTGTGCAGGTTTTTGTACCGCTCTGCGCACCGCTTTGTGCGTTGTCGTGCCCACTGTGCAGGTTATTGTACCGCTCTGAGCAGGTTATTGTACCGCTCTGCGCGTGTCGTGCGCGCTTGTGCACTGTCGTGCCTGTGGCAGGTTTTGTACCGCTCTGCTCGCCGCTTTGTGCACTGTCGTGCCACATGTGCAGGTTATTGTACCGCTCCTGCGCGCCCGCTTTGTGCTGTTGTCGTGCCGCTTGCAGGTTATTTGCCGCTCTGCGCGCCGCTTTGTGCAATGTCGTGCCACTGTGCAGGTTTTATGTACCGCTCTGCGCACCGCTTTGTGCGTTGTGTGCCACTGTGCAGGTTATTGTACAGCTCTGCGCACCGCTTTGTGCGGTGTCGTGCGCTCTGCAGGTTATTGTACCGCTCTGCGTGCCGCTTTGTCGTTGTCGTGCCGTGCTTCTGCAGGTTATATGTCTGCCGGTTAATGTGTACCGCTCATTTATGCTGCGGCCGCTTTGTGTGCACGTCGTGCCATGTGCGGTTATTGAGCCGCGTCTGTCGCGCAGCTGTGTGCGTTATTCGTGCCGCTCTGCAGTATTGTACCGCTTGACGGCGCTTTGTGCACGCTGTCGTGCCGCCTACTGCAAGGTTATTGTACGCTCTGCGCGCCGATTTGTGCTTGTGTACGTGACCGCTGCCTGCAGTTTATCTGTACCGATCTGGTGCCAGATTTGTGCTTGTCCGTGCCACTGTGTGCAGGTTTTGTACGTTGCAGCCCGCTTTGTGACGCGTTGGAGTTGTCGTGCCACTGTGCAGGTTATTGTACCGCTACTTGCGCGCCCGCTTTGTGCGTTAATCGTGACCGCTCTGCAGGTTATTGTACACGATGACCTCTGCGACGCACCGCTTTGTGACAATGTCGCTTATCGCCAATGTGCAGTTATGTGTTACCCTCTGCGCGGGCCGACTTTGTGCGTTATCGTGACGACTCTGAGCAGGTTATTGACCGTCTGCGCGTTGCCGCTTTGTGCGTTGTGTCGTCGCCGCTGTGCAGGTTATTGTGTACCGCTCCGTGAGCGCCGATTTTGTGCGTGGTAGTGCCGCGCTGGCAGTTAATTGTACCGCTCTGCGTGCGCTTGTGGTGTCGTGCCACTGTGGCAGGTTAGTTGTAACCGCTATCTGCGCGCCGTTTGTGCAATGTCCGTGCCACTGTGCAGTGTGTTATGTACCGTCTCGCATTGCCGCTTTGTTGCAGGTCAGTGCCGACTGTCAAGTATATTCTTACCGATCTGATGCGCACGCTTTGTGCATGTCGTGCCCACTGTGAGGATGTATTTGTAGACCGCTCGCGCGTCCGCTTTGTGCACTGTCCGTGCCACTGTGCAGTTATTGTACGCTCTGCGCGCCGCTTTGTGCGTGGCCGGGCCGCTCTGCAGGTCCCGCAGATCCTACCCCGCTCCATGCAAATAATGCAAAACGGTATAGTGATAGAAAGTATCTTCATACACACTGCACCTCCCCAAATCTGTGGCATATAGTGTAGGGTGGCCCGGGCACACGGCACCCTGGCCAGATCTGCCACATTGAGAGTCCTCCATTATCAAAGGACGTCACACCGGAGCAAAGGATTGTTGACAAACATCTGTTTTTTCTGTTCTTGAAGTCGGAAATGTATTGGGTGGCTGGGAGGGATACTCGGTGTAGCTCTATGCTGCAGCGCGTTCATTTTCCAGAGTGCTTGGGGCCTGTAAGTGAAATCCTGCTTGCCCGTAGTGCTTTGTTTTACAATGACGAGCTTTTCACGTTGCCAGCCGGTGCCATGTCTTGGCCTTTGGGCAGAAATGCATGCCACGCGGCTTTAACCCTTGTGCTGCCAGCGCAGAGAGCAGCACAGTGCTGGTCCCATCTAGGGGTAATACCATGCCAACCCGGGAGAGATGTCACAAAGGACACCCCTATCTCCCAGGAGGGAAACCCCCAATCCACCCCTTCACTGCCAGAGGGAGCCTGCAAAGTGTTGTGATGCCGATTAAGGGGCGTATTCCATCTGAAACGTAAATACCCCCATTGCCTGGAACAGAATAAGCCCCTAAAATCCTGGCTTGGGTTCTGGCTGTGTCGGGAAATGGGTTATTGGTCCGGATTTGCTAAGCAGCGCTAATCCATTGAAGTGAATGGGCCATAATAAAACGCTGTTGGGCAGGGGTTCTCAATGCAAGACCCCCCCAACGGGTCAGGTGTACAGGATATCCCTGCTTCAGCACAGGGGGTGCAGTCTTCAACTGAGTCACTGATTGCGCCACGTATGCTGAAGCAGGGATATCCTCTACACCTGACCTGTCGGGGGGGTCTTGAGGACTGGAGTTGAGAGCCCCTGTTTTAGGTAATAGCACTGCTTAGGAAATATGGCCCACACTTACATTAAGGGGTGGTCACATCCACGGCCCTCTACCCAATTATGCAGAGAAACTCCAAACCGTGGGAACCCAGCTGTGCATAGAAACGGGGTGTCTGGGTTCCCCAGTGAGCTCACGGCAGCCCCAGCTGATATCGCTCTGATTACAAAACGGCAGACGGGTACATGGCGCTTTAACTATTAAAGTTTCCAGGTGGCCTACGCGGCGTTTATATAATCTCTCCCACGTCCACGCTGTTTGTAGGAGCTTCTTTTCGAGAAGCAGAAATAATGCGACGGTTATTATTAGTCAGACAGGTAGTGACAGATACGATGCAGAATTACCGGGGGGTGTTTCACAGGACACAAAGAAGTCTTATTTTCACTTTATCTGTGTACGGAGGACGGTTTCATTGCTACGTTGTAGTGTGTGTTGTGTGTTTGTTTTTTTTGCTCCTTTAACCTCCTCAGTGCTGGGGGAGCGATCAACACATTGTGCAGCTCGGCGTCTGTGCGTGTGTGACTGCTTGTGGGGTTAACCCCTTCACTGTCAGAAGGACCTTATAAGTCCTCTGTCCCAGGAGCAGATAACATGGGGAAGGGGCAGCGGAGGAGGTCCCATTCGTTGCGGAGGAATCGCCCAGCGAGGAAAGGGTTAATGGCGAGGGCTGCTCAGATGTAGCAGATTTAAGGCGGTCGTGGCGCAAACCTGACAGAATATCGCGTCTTAACCGTCTCGCTACCCGAGGGGCCAGTGCCTGATCGCTCTGCGCATTGTCGTGCCGCTCTGCGCGTTGTCGTGCCGCTCTGCGCGTTGTCGTGCCGCTCTGCGCGTTGTCGTGCCGCTCTGCACGTTGTCGTGCCGCTCTGCGCGTTGTCGTGCCGCTCTGCGCGTTGTCGTGCCTCTCTGCACGCTGTTGGCCCACGCTGCAGGTTATTGTCCCGCTCTGCGTGCTGTAGTGTCGCTTTGTGCGTTGTCGTACCTTTCTGCATATTGTCGTACCGCTCTGCAGGTTATTGTCCCGCTTTGTGCGCTATTGCACCTCTCTGCAGGTTATACCGCTCTCTGCTCTGTCGTGCCGCTTTGTGCACTGTCGTGCCACTGTGCAGGTTATTGTACCGCTCTGCGCGCCGCTTTGTGCGTTGTCGTGCCGCTCTGCAGGTTATTGTACCGCTCTGCGCGCCGCTTTGTGCACTGTCGTGCCACTGTGCAGGTTATTGTACCGCTCTGCGCGCCGCTTTGTGCGTTGTCGTGCCACTGTGCAGGTTATTGTACCGCTCTGCGCGCCGCTTTGTGCGTTGTCGTGCCGCTCTGCAGGTTATTGTACCGCTCTGCGCGCCGCTTTGTGCGTTATCGTGCCGCTCTGCAGGTTATTGTACCGCTCTGCGCGCCGCTTTGTGCGTTGTCGTGCCGCTCTGCAGGTTATTGTACCGCTCTGCGTGCCGCTTTGTACGTTGTCGTGCCGCTCTGCAGGTTATTGTACCGCTCTGCGTGCCGCTTTGTGCGCTGTCGTGCCACTGTGCAGGTTATTGTACCGCTCTGCGCGCCGCTTTGTGCGTTGTCGTGCCGCTCTGCAGGTTATTGTCCCGCTCTGCGCGCTGTCGTGCCGCTATGTGCGCTGACGTGTTATTATTTTGACTTGCAGTGTGTCACTGGCCCATCTGGCAGCACAGAGGTTACGCAGCCTCAAAGTGCGTCACTTTACTCTAGCCCCCCCTGCAACCCCCCACCCACGTGACCCCCGTGGAAGGCGTAACTCACACACTCTGCGGCTGCACCCTTTGTTCTGCCCGGTTTTGCAGCCCACGGTCCCCTGAGACTTCCCAGCAAATGAACCCCCTTATTTGCACAGCAGAAAATGTCTGCACCTCCCAGACATTCGCCGGGACCCCCCCAGGTGACTGCGCCCTGGATTATGGCGAGCAGAGGGCCCTGCACCGGCTGTTATCTCAGCTCGGGGGAGGAGTGGGGAGATTGCACCCCTACAATCCTCCTTTGGAGACACCCTGGGCCTGGGCATTTCCTTACTGCGGAGCCCATCCAGGGCCTTTAAGACAGATAATACATCCCATATGTGACTGGCGCTGTGAAGAGTCCAGGAACAGGCAAGGCAGGTCTCTGAAACGCGTTGGAGGGCCCATACAGGGATGCGGAGCCCAACTGGGCACTTATAGGGAAGGGGAAAGCAAAGGACGGTAACAAGGGCTTGGCCGCCATCTTCATCTTCTCCAGCTCGGCCTCCTGCAGCCGCTTTGCTTTGGCTCTTCGGTTCTGGAACCAGATCTTCACCTGGGTCTCTGTGAGGTTCAGCGAGCTGGAGAACTCTGCGCGCTCTGCGATGGACAGGTACTGCTTCTGCCGGAACTTTCTCTCCAGGGCCAGCAGCTGGGAGGTGGTGAAGGGGGTCCGAGGTTTCCTGTTATTCTTGTGTTTTCTCAGGGTACACGGAGGAGGGCTGGGGTGTCCTGCAGAGAGAAACAGACACAATGAGTGAGGAGCCCCAAATACCTCATGTTCCCGGCGGAATACCATGAAACTCCAATGACATTGGTCTACACCAGGGGTGGTCAACCTTTTTTCCCCCCTTACATCCAGTTTCAATTAATAGCTATGGGGCGGCCAACGCCAGTCCTGAAATGCCACCAACAGGAGAGGTGTTTGGAATATCCCTGCTTCAGCACAGGTGCCAGTCTTTGAGCCACTGATAAAGCCATCTGAGCTGAAGCAGGGAATGATTGAGCCACCTGTGCTGAAGCAGGGATATCCTGACAACCTGAGGACTGGAGTTGGTCACTCCTGTAATATCTCAACCGAAACTAAATAATGCCAGAAGTAAAGCAGGATAATAAAAACATTCAAATATTACAAACCTTGTCACTGAGAGAAGAGGAGAAACAATGGACGTACCAAGAACAAGAAAAGGAGGAGAAGCTAACTGTAAACGGATTCCTGAACTTGCATTTCAGTTCAGTTTGTCAATATTAGGATTCATTTCCGAGGCTGATTGAGAACCGGCGCGGTCGGCGCCCACACAAGCGTCCGTCAATACACATCTGTACGTATTTTTACTGCCGAGAACGTCTGCGCACAAAACAAATACGGGAAGTGACTTACATTTAATTCAATGGTTTAAATTGATTTGATTTATTTCATGTTTATGTTTCTTACAGAAGTTATTAAAATTGTGCGTTTAAAAAAAAAAAAAAAACGTATTTTAATATTCATAAGTTTCTCCTGACATGTTTTTTTAATTTTGGGGACTTCGTAATGTTCTTTTCATTCATCGATTTTTCAGTCTATTTATTTTTACATTTTTGCTCCATCGTTCGTCCCATTCCGAATGCCGCCACGGCTCACAGGTTGGCGCTACCTCCGCGGGTCACCGGTTGGCGCTACCGTCTGGCTGCCCTTGCGTTTGTGCTCGAGTTTTTATTTGTTAATTACACGGCTGCAAGGGTCCAACGATCCACAACAGTGAGCGGCTCAGCGAGTAAAGACACCGACTCTGACACCGACTCTGACACCGACTCTGACACCGACTCTGAGTGTGAATCAGGGGAACAATTCCCGGTGTCGGCTCCGTGTGACCTTGGGCGGGTCACTATCTCCCCGTGCCTCAGGCACCAAAAACATAGATTGTAAGCTCATCTGCGCAAGGGCGTGTGCCTGCAAAAATCCTATGTACTTCGCTGCGTACTCTGTCGGTGCTATACGAGAAAAAAGTTGGGTGCTGGATTTTTGACCCTTTACTATCGCTCCACTTTTTACTTGCCTAATGTATATTTTGGGGGGCTGTTTGCGGACGTCAGCCAGCTGCAAAACCAGTGGAAAAAACAGCATCAGATTTATCACAGGAAAGCAATCCAATCAAGGGGCTTAATCTATAAATCGGCAGCATTGGGCGGTTTTTCGGTAGACTTTTGGTCGCTGTCAGCCGCTTCGGGCGACGTAGAATAAGGCTCTAAAGGTTATTGGCGTTTTCTCCATGATAAATCCGGTGTGCTTTTCCCCCCCCCCCCCCCCTGATTTTCCCACGCGTTTGCAGCCTAGAGAAAAAAAGTCGCCTTTGGTAAGAAAATATAAAGGATAGGTTTTGTAAAAAAAAATTCTTTTTTATTTTTAACATTGGCACAAAGCTCTTTCCGACTGTATTTTAGAAAGGTATTTAATAATTTTTCTTTATAAATAAGGGAAAATACTAAGCAACATTTATCGTTTATTAATTATATTCTATATGTGTACAAGTTTATTCCGTTTTCCTACAAACAGTTCCCTATTATACCCCACTTTATCGTTAATATTATTTTTAATGTTGTAACCGACATGTCCGTACCCACAATAATTTGCATTTTCAATCTACTAGACGTTTCTTTTTATCATCAGTAAAATTTTCATTATAAAAATGTAATTAAGAGGGAAAAGGTTTCTAAAATAAGGGCACAGAGTGATGTATATTACACATAAACAGCTACATACAAGTGGGACAGACACGCACAGACAGATAAATATGCAGGTCCTACTCGCCGTGAGAGCTTACAATCTAGCGGGAATGAGGGACAATGTTGAAATAATAATAATAACTTTTTTCATATGGCGCTTTCCTCCCAATGGGACACAAAGCGCGTCACAATTACAGTACAGCGCGCGGTACGCAGAATGTATGAATGTTACGCACACAGTCCCTGAGCCGCAGAGCTTACAATCTATGTTTTTGGTGCCTGAGGCACAGGGAGATAAAGTGACTTGTTGCCCAAGGTCACAAGGAGCTGACCCCCGGGATTAGAACCAGGCTCCTGATTCAAAGTCAGTGCCATTGTTTACAGAGTCAGTGTCTTTGAGTTTCCCAGGAAGTGAAGTGTCTGCTCATATTTAATTTAATGAAATATTATTTAAAAAAATTAAGCATGTCAGAAAAGTCTATTTATAATAATTTGGCTAAAGAATGATGAGGTATATTGTTACTAAAGTGGCCTTTCATCCTATGATAAAAGAGAATTAAGGTCAGTTTCTTTTTAACGGGTTAAATTGAGCTCATTTGTGACATTGAAAAACAAAACAAAAAACACAAATATAGCTATTTAGGTATTTTAGAATATGTTGTTTTTACGTTCAATGGTAAACAAAAGTTTTGTGTTTTCTTTTTAAATGTTGATGTAACGTCTCCTGGTAATAAGACTGTTTGCCAGTCTCCAAAGTCACAGGTAACGTGTTAGCATTGCTGTGTCCTTGGTTTGCAAAGTTACTCTGAAGCCATCATTAATCAGACATACAATTATAATGAGCGGATTCTTCCTTTCCCACAAGAAGCGACTTATTCAGATATTCTTATCCGAATAAATAAAACAATGACTTTCAGGGGGTTGGGTCTTTCTAAGGAGCCAAGTGATGGGTAACTGACCCCGATTTATTCAGGGGATACAAATATTCCCATTAAAACCACAGGGGTGTTCTTGTGAAATAAATCTGGTGCTGTGTTGTTGCACTAATTCTGCCCTGCTTTGCAGCCGAGAGCCTCGGATAAAGGAACCCAGATATTCTGTGCTGCACACACACACACACACACACACACACACACACACACACACACACACACACACACACACACACACACACACACACACACACCGACCACACACACACACACACACACACACACACACTTTCTGTATATTCATACATTAAACTGGTTGCACAGAATAAATAACTCCCTTCAGTATGTGTGAGAAATACACGTGTGACCTATTACATGTATACACAAAACAGAGTTATTATACTTACAAATTAACCAATTCAGTGCCAGTGGAGGACTGTAACATATTTTGGTCACTGAAGGGGTTAATATACCCCTGCTGCATCTGCTGTCTCCCAGGGCAGTGTTATTATCAGGGTGTATTATGTAGCTGGGATCAGCACTGTCTGTGTAAACACTCTCTGATAAACCACATTACAAGTACAGGGCACCCCCAGTGACCTCTGCTTTCCCAGTCATTGAGATCAAAGGGGACCTGTGGCCAGATCTGCGGGGCGATGTGCTGCAGGCAGGTCACTGTGATCCCAGGGAGAGGCTGGGAAGTGCAGCTTCTTCTACAATCACTTTCATGCAAGAAGCAGAACCAGAGCAGCATGAAGCACAAATAATTGATTGAAGATTCTTGTTGTGTCAGTCCAGGCTCAGACAGGGGCTCCTGTCCCCCCCCCCCCCCCTGTCAGTGCTCTGTCCCAGGACTCAACTTCAAATAGAAAAACCCTTCTCCTTCATCACCAAGGTCTGGGCTCAGGTAATCTTATTTATTTCATCATTTATTTTGTACCAATGACCAGATGTACACAAGAAAACAAAGGCAGTTTTTTGTTGTTGTAATTATTTGATGTTTGTCACGATACAGGGAACCTCCTGCCTGTGACATTGAAAACTAGCAAAGTCTTGCAGCTGCAAAACTGGGTCAAATACTGGTGGGAAAAACAGCACCAGATTTATAACAGTGAGATCCTTTCGGTTTTAAATCTGATTTTTGTTTTTTTTCTGTCCACTTTTTGTAGGTGGCTGATAAATAACACCCATGTGTGTATGTGTGTATGTGTGTATGTGTGTCTTTATTTATAATATTATAACACAGTGGGAATAAGCGCTTTGGACATAAAAGTAACATTAGGCAAAGGAGTCCCTGCACCAAAGAGCTTACAATCTAAGTTTCCCCGCTGTCTTTTGTATCATTTAAGAATCAAATAACAAGCAGGCACTTTGCAGAAGTGTGTAGTGTTTTATTCCAGGATAGGTTGTATCAATGACACAGATTACAGTGTAAACTCTTTGAAATAGGAACTCGTGCTCACTGTATCACTGACAATGTTTCTGAATATTAAATGGCTCACAATATACAGAATTACTGTGTAACCTGCATTTCAGCGGATTTATTGGTCAGAGAGATAACATGGACTTGTTTTTTTATGCTTCAGTCTGTTCACTGAAACAACCCAGGAAAACTAGGGGAATATACAGCACGATCCTGTCTCCCCCCAGTGACCCCAATATACATATATTAAACCGGGCCCCAGATATATGGAGGAAGTGACATTAAATATTCAGAGAGTGAAATCCTTTGATCTCAAATTAAATTATCCAAGCAGCAAAATGTTCTTTGATAGAGAAAAAGTCAGAAGATGCGGGAGAGTTTCCAACACAAAGACATGAATTCAGCCCCAACTTTCCCGTGCCCCAAATAAAGCACATTAAAAAAAGGAGGGGGGGGGGGGTCATATTTATATTCACTTTTGAAGACGGTGGGTCATATTAACCCCTTAACTTCTTATTAAGCATCTTGGAAAATACATGGTTCGCATCATACAATTGATCGCAATTAATTCCTGGTCCTGAGCATATATTTTTGGAGGGGGGGGGGGGGGGGTGAGGGGTTCATTAATTATGTTCTATTTAGAAAATCCCATTCTTGTTAATTTCCCTCCCCTATAATTCAATTTACGTTCGATATATTGATTCTTAGTTCACTCGGAGACATCTGCTTTTGTGGGCGAATAAAATGTCAGACGTGTTAATTTAGTTTTCTGCCTAATAACTCAATTGCTGATAATGGGAGATCTAAGGAGAAATTGACACAAAGAACAACAATATTATTTTTAACAACCGCCCCCCCCCCCCCACAATGTATTTTTTGGGGGATGATTTCAACAAAAAGGGTCACTAAAAAAGAATACATTTAATCTTAAATTCCTACAGTTGTTCTGTCCCCAAAGACTCAAGAAAACAGCCTAGTTTTGCTGTAGGATCGACAAAGTCCTGTATATTCGGATTTGATATCTGCCTCTACTTTCTAATTCTAAACAATAATAAATATATATTTTAGACCCCTATAAAAACTGCAATTCTTAAAACATAACGAATCAGCACAGTATTTTTCTTAAAAAAACCAGAAATAAAAATAAACTCACATTACTAGCTGTGTAATATATACAAGCACGAGAAGTACAAGTTTCTGGATAAACCTATTAGATGTATAAAAAAAAAAAAAACATTTTTTTTCGAAGGATATTCGAAATATTAAAACAGGGGAATCTAGAAATGTCATAAAAATATATATAATGATCCGTTAAATAACGCAGGTATTTAATGTAATTCGTTATTTTAAGTATGCGTTTCCTCTTTAGGGGTTGTGTAGCGTTGCTAAAAACACAAGTTTGTTTTACCCTATAAAAACACTGACACTATATAAATAGTACAAACCCCCTTCAGAGAGAAGAGATCAAAAGTGATATTTACACAGGGACCAGAGAGGGCAATAAAAATATAATCTGACATTCTGACTGCAATTAGTGATATGGGGTTTCATTTCTGGCTATAAAAGTTTATTTTCCAAGACAAAGTTATGTACACTGTATAAATCCCCCAGCCGGGGTGATATGTCTACATTGTGAACCTATATTAAATGTGATATAATTAACCCCAAGATGCTCATTTGCTGTACATTTTACGGGATTAGCGAATTAATAGTGCTTATAATGTCCTTCATTTCACACATTAAATATCTCATCAGTGGAAAATGATTCGTGTGAAATAGAAACACGTTGGGTTGGCTAAATAGTGCAAATAAATAATAATAATAATAATAATAAAAACGTTTTGCACTATGTATTTTGTATCGCAAAATAAAGGCGATAAATCTTGGTCTGTGCATGAACATAAATTCATATTCCTAGCCCTCGCCCAAAGAGCTTGCGATCTATGCATTAAAAAACCCGCCTGTCCCAGAAGAAAAAAATGAAATCGAAATAAACGAAATGTAGATAATAAAAGAGAATAATGGTAAAAAAAGAACATATAAAGAATTGCTGACTTTTGAGTGAGAGACTGACTCGCAATGGGGGGGTCATTAAGCTGGAAGCCCCTCGGCTATTGAAGGGGTTAATTGAACAGTGAAAACGCGTTGCCATTTCGGTGACTTATTGTACTGACCAACATCAGTCATTTCATATATCTGCGGTATACAGGGAGTTTCCGTGCTTTATCAGCGTTATACTACTACTAATACTACTGCTAATACTAATACTAATAATAGTAAGAATACTAATAATGCCTTGTTTAACCTATAATTCTATAACGGATACAGGGTGTTATCCCTATTAATACTAGTAATACTAATAATAGTAAGAATACTAATAATGACATGTTACCCTATAATTCTAGAACGGATACAGGGTGTTATCACTATTAATAATAATAATAATAATAATGGTAAGAATACTAATAATGACATGTTTACCCTATAATTCTATAACGGATACAGGGTGTTATCACTATTAATACTAATAAT
>WSYH01002430.1:0-87000 GCA_036426205.1 Ascaphus truei
CTCTGTGCAGGGAGATCACCTGTAAGAGCTGTGCAGGGAGATGCAGCTTCTCTCTGTGCAGGGAGATCACCTGTAAGAGCTGTGCAGGGAGATGCAGCGTCTCTCTGTGCAGCTCTTCCAGACTGGAGAGAAATCGCTTAAAAATCAACTGCAAACTGATTCGGTATAGCATTTTTGTACCAAATGGTATCTACCAAGGTGTATGTCTGAGGAAAGGGCACTCTGCCCTGAAACGTTACCTTGTTCACTGGCTCTAATGTATTAAATTCAAATAGAAGTTTTTTGACTCTACCTCAGTCTTTTGTGTGCTCCTTCTCACCTCTCGCCAGAATCACGCTACTCTTTCCTAAATCTGTCTCCGCGTCTCCCCTTCTGAAATCCCTCTCCTGGCTTCCGATTAAATCCCGTATCTAACACTCAATTCTCCTGCTCACTTTTAAAGCTTTACAGTCTTCTGCTCCTCCCTACATCTCAGCCCTAATTTCTCGCTATGCACCATCCCGACTCTTGCGTTCTTCTCAAGGATGTCTTCTTTCTACAACCTTTGTATCTAAAGCCCTCTCCCGCCTTAAACCTTTCTCACTTTCTGCCCCACACCTCTGGAATGCCCTTCCCCTCAGTACCCGACTAGCCCCCTCGCTATCCACCTTTAAGACCCACCTTAAGACACATCTGCTTAAAGAAGCATATGAATAGCACTGGATAATCATGGACACATGACACATAAAGCTTGGCCCCCTGCAGACGCACTTACTAGAATTCCCTCCTACTGTCTCTGTACGTTCTCCCTACCTACCAATTAGATTGTAAGCTCCTCGGAGCAGGGACTCCTCTTCCTTAATGTTACTTTTACAGTATGTCTGAAGCATTTATTCCCATGATCTGTTATTTATATTATTTGTTATTTATATGATATGTATTACTACTGTGAAGCGCTATGTACATTTATGGCGCTATATAAATAAAGACATACAATACAATACAATACCTTTGTTCACTACCAGGTATCTACCATGCGATATACTGTATCTTACTGAAAGGTAAGAGCATGCCACCCCAATCGATGCGCCAGTGATAAAATCGGACCTACCTGTGACGCCTCTTAGTGCTATCAGCAGAGATGGAGACTTTGCTCTCTATGCCAACCTCAAGGTCATTAATAAGCAAGTAAAAAAGCAGGGGTCCCAGTACCGATCCCCGAGGTACTCCACTCACGACTTTAACCCAACCTGAAATAGTTCCATTTACAACTCCCTGTTGTCTATCCTTCAACTTAGTTTTCAATCCAGGTGCCTAAAGTTTTACAGAGTCCAATGTTCTTTATTTCGTACACCAACCTCTTGTGTGGAACCATATCGAAACCTTTGCAAAATCTAAGTAAACAACATCAACTGCATTGCCCTGGTCTAAATTCCTACTTACCTCCTCAAAGAAACTAATAAGGTCAGTTTGGCAAGATCTATCCTTCATAAATCCATGGTGACTATTACTAATAATTTTGTTTTCCATAAGGTATTCCTGAACATTATCCTGTACTAAACCTTCATGTAGCTTCCCCACTATTGATGTTGTGATCTAGCTCCCTTTTTACCTATTGGCACCACGTTTGCTTTACGCCAGTCTTGCTAATCCAGAAGCCCAAAATGTATCCCCCCCATTCGGCAGGTAGTGGGGCATTACTAATGCTATGTTAGAGACTGCCAACTTGGCTTTTACTATGGGTAACATATTTAGTACCTCCCCAGTGTAGGAGTGGGAGCTAGCAGGGGATGAAGTCCAGAGTATTATTGTTTGCCACGAGTTTTGACAAGATGCACCATTTGTCAAATAAAGCCCCTTTTTGTTACATAAAGGTTCCTGGCGCTCATCTTTTTCAAATCTGCTTATTCACGCCCAGCCTGCACATACGCAGCACCCTGCGGCCCGAGAGACTGAGCACTGCATACTGTAGTTAATCTGATTTGACCTCCTTTAGAGCCGGGTAAGTACTATAGGGTTACAGAAATATTTAGGAATTCTTGTTGTCTGTTCAATTTGTTTAGGTAGAAGTCAGTTACATTTTACACTATAAACATGTTACTGTCTTGAATTCCCTTTTGGTCCAAATTGGGATTGGTCCTGATTTACAAGTAGTTACAGAGGTACATTGTCACTCACCCAAACTGCCTTGTGCATGCAGAATAGGATCAAACCCCATGTCTGCAAGCAACCCCACAGCCAGGAGGGTCAGCGGATCCCCGGGACACTGACACCCACAGGCTCCTCAGCTCCGCTTGTTTATCTAGCCCCCGATTTGTATTCCTGCGCATCCGCCTCACTACTACTTCTATAAGGTTTACACGGATCAGGTTTAAATTCTTCTGCTGCAAGTAGGACAAGGAAGCAAGTAGGACACCCTGCATGTCTTACTTACCTAGCTGTACCACATACAGTACTGTAGGAGCCTGCAGCCTCCTGGGTGCCTCTTAAGCCTCCTCCTTTCTGCCTGTGCTCCCTCATGCATCTGGATTGCAGTAAAGCAGCAGCAGAGTGACTTGTCCAAACCCTGCTGTTTGTGTGGATATAGCCACTGTAGTGGTAGATTAAGACCAGCTCAGACATGGGTTTCCAGTACTTCTCAAAGTGTCTCAGTCACAAAGTAATCTGCCCCGCACGTGGCATCACCGTACTTTTTCAGCATTCGTTATTTGCACTTGAATGATTTTCACTGTACAAAAAAAATCATTTTTTTCTCTTTGTGTCCAAGGTTTTTCCCAAAGCTGCATACAATACGACAATGTAGTCTTTTCATTTTGCATGTAATTGTAATTTTTCTGATAAATAATTCCTATTAGTGGTTCTATTGATGATAAAACATAGAGAGACTAGGCTAGGTTATGAAGTCCTAGCTTCCATTACAATAGCTGCACCATGTAACCTTTCCTCTCATTCCAAATAGCCACTACTTGTACAGTACACTGTGGGTGCTATGCCCTGCCACACATTTCTAGCTTAGCATTCACATTTGTTGCTTGACATATCATTTGTCAAAGCTTTTTTTTTCAGCTTTGCTCCAAAGGGGCACCACAGGAAAACTGTGCGTTTAAACTAAGGTTTTTATACAGTACCTTTATATTCAACTGCAGCAAAGCTTTGTTAAAACCTTGAAATTGAAAAGTGCACTCTGGTCTCCCCAGCATCTGGGTGCACCTGACACCCTGCACATTAGCACTCTATAGTCCCTTGGTACAATGTGTAATTAAACACTTTCTAGCACCTTCTCACACCATGCACCACTAGCACCCTGTGGCAGCATGCACATTCTCCTGCACCTTGCTGCAACACATGCACCTTAACCCTGCAGCATCTTCAGTCCCTCCAGAATTTTGCACATACAAATACAATAGGTACCACTGTACTGTAGTTCCTCTACTTGTGCTGGGCAGAGGCACTTCAAAGCAATCCCTATGGACGTCCCAAACTCTAATCAGCTTTAAGCTGCAGACCAAGCAATATTTTTTTTTTTTAAATAAATGAGTTCGATACTATGAGAAAATACTTGTAGCATGTTTTGTTGTTGTTGTTTTTTTAAACAATTCCGAATTACATTTTTAATGTATTATAATGTAACAAGCATTTTTTGCTTCTATAGCAACCATTTACAAAGTCACACTCCCTTCCTCTTCTGAAACAGGCTCTGGCACACCCCTGTTTGAGCCCTGCCCTCTCTCTAGCAGTGCGCCAATTGTATTTTGTGACTGCCTGGTCACATAATCTTCCACACAGAACATTGCATCTTTGGTCCTCTTCTGCTGCACTGACAGCCATTTAGTGAACCCCCGAGCCGGATCTTCGCCGATCGATCACAGGAGAACGGATCGATGAGCAACTTAGCTAATTACTGATCATTGTGTGGATTGTGTTCATGCACATATTAAAGGGGGGGGGGGGGGGAACGGCAGCTCGGACTGCTGCTTTAAAACACACAAATAATTGTCAGTCTAAGGCCGAGTTCAGGGTGCATGCTGCGTGCTCCCGTGCGCGCCTCCACCGCATGCTCCTGCAGCCCAGCGATCTATGTTCAGGCTGCAGGAGTCGGGCTGCGGCGTTTGGGGGCGTGGCCGTGTCACGGAGCTGGTTCACTGAACCAGCTCACGTGACGCGACAGCCGCCCAAAAAATCCATTTCGGATGTAGCGGCGACAACGCTGTACTTTGCTGCCACAAGAAATTGCAACCTGACATGTTAAATTGAAAACCATGTCATTGTTCCGATCGCGCGCGCGCACGTAAGCGTGCACGTCGTGCAGTAAGCACCCTGAACTCGGCCTAATAAGTACAGCTGTCTTAGGGCCAGCTCAGACAGAACGCGATGCGACATGCGCGCGCACGTCCGTCGCAATTTCAGGTTGTTCGGTGGGAGTTTTCAAACTGAAACTCCACCGGCGGCAAAGTGCAGCGTTGTCGCTGCGACATTTTGCCGCCACAACCCAAATTGAAATTTGGTGCCACAGTCACGTGACGCGAGCTGGTCCAGCCAATAGAGGCGAACCAGCTCTGTGACATGTCCGTTACACGCCCCCACCACGCCCCCAAACACCGCGACCCAACGCCTGCAGTTTGAGCAGAGATCGCTGGGCTGCAGGAGCGCGCAGTCGCGCAGCAGCCTGTCTGAGCGAGCCCTTACAGGGTTTAACAACACACAGCGTACCTGCTGCACAGGTACAGCTGGAGTGCATGCACCTTAACCCTAGGTGCTGCAGAGTTAAGGTGCATGCATTGCAACAAGGTGTGGGAACAGGTAGCCATGCTGCATGCATGCACGCTAACAGCAGCCCCTTTGCTGCATGTGAAGAGAAGGCTCATTGTGTAAGGGAGTTGGCACTGTGGCACAATGCAGCAGCAGCACCCTGCAGCTCCTCAGCACTGCAGCACCGTGCACACCCCGGCAGGGGGCGCTGTCCTGCAGTCCCCGGGCGGCTGTGGAGACGGCTCGTGCTTGTCACTGGGAGAGGGAGGGAGCACGTGCCGTGCGGTCCCAGGACCACCGAGGGGAGAGGGGTCACTCCCACCACACTGCCACCCCCCCCCCCCCCGGTGTATGCAACATAGCATCATCACACCCCACGTCTGCAAGCAACCCCACGGATCCCCGGGACACTGACACCCTCAGCCCCACGTGCATCTCTATCCCCTGTATCCCTGGAGTTTGCTGCAGGAGGAGCAGCAGCAGCAGCAGCAGGGATACTACTTCTGCAAAGAGTGACATGGATCAGGTTTAAATGCTGCTGCTGCTGTAGGACAAGGAAGCAGGGAGGTAGCAGCTCTCCCACCCTGCATGACCTAACTGTACCACGCAGAGAGCCTGTAACCTCCTGGGTGCCTCTTCATCCACGCAGTGAGCCTGCAACCTCCTGGGTGCCTCTTCATCCACGCAGGGAGCCTATAACCTCCTGGGTGCCTCTTCATCCACGCGGGAAGCCTGCAACCTCCTGGGTGCCTCTTCATCCACGCAGGGAGCCTACAACCTCCTGGGTGCCTCTTCATCCACACAGGAGTCTGCAACCTACAGAGTGCCTCTTCATCCACGCAGGAGCCTGCAACCCACAGGGTGCCTCTTCAGCCTCCTTCCAGCTCTCTGCCCCGTGCTCCCTCTTTGCGCCGGGATTGCAGTAAAGCAGGAGCAGCAGAGTGATGGGAATATAGACCAAGCTGCCCCCAATATAAGGACGTGTTGTGGGGGGGGGGCAGGGGGCATCAGATCCCATCACTGGACCCCCTGGACCTGCCACCCCACACACAAAGATAGTGCGTGAAAGTCTCCACCCTGGGATCTCTTGCACCCTTGGGTGCACCCTGGGATCTCTTGCACCCTTGGGTTGCCGCAGCTGGAGGATATAGGGTGGGAGCTGCAGGATCTGACCCATGTGTGCTGGGGTCTTTTGCTGACTTTGGGTTTGGGGAGGCTGGATGTGCCCTGCTGAATCACCCCCTCCCCCCCGCCACGGGCAGACTGGCCCCTGCAGGATGAGGAGAGCAGGATGCTGGGGGGTCTGCCTGGTCCTGAGTGCAGTGATGTCCCTGCAAGGTAAGTGACACGTTATTACTCTGGGGACATGAGAGGTGACCAGAGTGCGGGGCACGGGATGCTTCAGCACAGAAACTCTACTTGATTTGTAAGATTTTGCTCCATTGAATGAACCCAGGTGTGTTACCTCTCATCTCCCGGGTCCTGTTCCTGGCATGGGTGCAGGACAAGATACCGCAGGGTCACTGCCTAATCCACATGTGCAAAGGCTGCCAGCCACCTGTCAGTGTAACCCATTTAAAGTGCTCAGTAAGTATAGCATGCATGTTAACAAGGGGTTAAGTTATTCCAGGTAACCTGGAACTTATTGTGCAACTCAGGACAGGGGAACTCCAGCACTGCAGGGTTACAAGGGGTATTGGCACCATAATGCTTCAATACATGTGTATATACAGTATATCTATCTATATATAAATGCACAAATAAAAGCATTTCGTTAGCCACAGAACGGTATCATCTATTCAAATCTTGAATACACACACACACACACACACACACACACACACGACACACAACACACCCCACCAACAACAAACAAACACAACACACACCACCACAACACACACACACACCACACACACACCACACACACACACACACCACACACACACACACACACACACACACACCACACACAAACACAAGCCTCCCCGTTTCTTGTATTTCTGTGGCCTCACTGTACATTAGACTGTTAACGTTATATCAGAGACGACACTGTACTTATACTGTTACAGTATATAGCAGACAACACGCTACTAGACTGTTACAGTATATATCAGAGCACGCACTGTACATTAGACTGTTCCAGTATATAGAAGAGCGCAGCCTGTACTTAACTTTACAGTATATCAAGACGCACTGTCATTATACGTTACCAGTATATATCAGGACAGCACTGTACTTTACTGTTACAGTATATATCAGAGACAACACTGTACAATTATACTGTTACAGTATATTCAGAGACACACTGTACATTAGATGCTACAGTATACAGAGACATCACTGTACATTATACTGTTACAGTATATATCAGAGACAGCAGTGCCTGAGACTAGTAAATACACAGGACCACTACTTTGTATTCACTTACAAGCATTTTGTTAATGTTCCCAATATCTTTGTTTGCTTCTCTTTCTCTAGAATTAGTACGGGTTACATCTTCTCGATGGATCCACAGCTTCTTGGTCCTTCATCCGTATGACTAACTGTTCATGCACAGTACCACTAGTTTTTTTTTAAATAGTCTATCCAACCAGTGATGGTGATGCTAGTTTAACAGGCACCCGGGGTTGGCATACCTTGCGGTCCCTCGCCTGGCATGACGATGGTACAATATTAGGTAAAGTCTGACAGCTACAGATATTCAGCTCCCCATGAGAGCATTCGCTGCCTGCTAAATTACTCACAGAATATCAAGATTTATACAAAGAGTTAGAGGTTAAAAGCAATATGCAGATGTGGCCCAACTCCAGCGCTCAGGACCACCAACAGGTTATGGTTGGAAATCCCCTGCTTCAGCACACGTGGCTCAGTCCGTTGCTCAGATCGTTGACTGGCCAACTCCATGTCCTCAAGGGCCACCAACAAGTTATGTTCGAAGGATATCCCTCTTCAGCACATGTGGCTCAATCAGTGACTCGGTGGAAGACAGGTACAGGGAGCCTCCTGTGCTGAAGCATGGATATCCTGAAGACCTCACCTGTTGGTAGCCCTGAGAGCTGGAGTTGGCCAGTCAATTGACTGACCAACTGTTTGAGCCACGTGTTGAAGCAGGGATATCCCTAATACCTGGTCTGTTAGTGGCCCCGGGAGGATTCGAGTTGGCCCACGCCTGCGGTAGGGTTGTATTTCTGGCATACTGTGAATCGGCATTTTATTATGTTTTGCCCTTTTTTTCTATATTTGATATACTGTAAACCATTAATTAATGGCCCGCACCCCACATCAGCTACTTGGTCCATTGCGGGAATTCATGTCTGGGCTGTGACAGATCTAAAGACCAAGTACAATCCCTCCTTGCCAAGGCATGCAAGCACTTTATTTGCTCATTCACAGCCATTGTGTGTGAAGGGGGGATGCATTGGTTGTGGCTCCCCCCATGGCAGTGAAATGGTTAATGCCACATAAGACCGGCTTTGTATAAGGATATACAATCCATATGACATCCCTGTATATTGAGAGCCATTTGCTTTACGCGTCTGTTTTCTTTAGTCCTAAAATCTCTGCTGTACACTGCTTATCATATGGAAAATTCCATGAGTCCTTTAGGGTAGGCTATATACACTTTTACTACATGAAACAGGTCTGTGATTAGTGCCGCTATAGAATTAAGAACTCTTGTATTGTATGACAGTGATATCTTAACCCCCTTAGTTGCCAAAAGGACTTCTGGCAGCCAAGGTGGTTAAACAACAAGAGAAACTTATATTTACTAGTTCCCCCTACATGTATATCTACCTGTGGAAACACACACACACACATATTTTATATATCTAATATATATATATCTAATATATATATATCTATAGATATATAAATTATTATATTATATTATATAATATATATATATCATGTATATCATCACAAGTCTTGGGAACACTTGACCTTTCTTGTTGTTGGAATATCATGGGCAGATAAATGTTTATTGTAGCACAGAGAGATATATTCATTTACTAATGTTTTGAAAAGAGATGCTCTGGAGCCTGGAATAACGATCTCCCACACTAAAGACCAGCGTGCCTTTATCATGAAGGGGCCTTATTCTAGATTGTCCAAAAAGGCGTGTTGGGCTGATTGAGTCTGAAAACAGGTGCTACAGTATGCCACCATACTCCACAGACACCCAAGGCTTTCCATTTTAGGAAGTGGGTTCCTTTGCACTGGGATAGGTTTATCTCTAGTGACTTGCAGCACCAACTCGTGCGATGGGAAATGTTACATGATCTTGTGTAAATCAGTTTTTATTGAACGCTCAAATATTTTGTGGATACACACACCCTCGTGATAGTTTCATCGCAGGGAGCTGACACTGACACTATAAAAGGAAATGGACTGGATTAAAAAGGAGCTGGAACACTTACTCTGACCTGGATTGTTAACGAGGAAGCTGACACTTATACTGGCACTGGGATTGTTACGAGAGAGCTGACACTATATATCTGACACTGGGATTGTTACGAGAGCTGACACTTATATCTGACACTGGATTGTTACGAGAGGCTTGACCCGTTATCTGACACTGGTTGTTACGGAGAGCTGACACTTATATCTGACACTGGGATTGTTACGGAGAGCTGACACTTATATCGACACTGGGATTGTTACAGAGAGCTGACACTTATATCTGACACTGGGATTGTTACAGAGAGCTGACACTTATATCTGACACTGGGATTGTTACGGAGAGCTGACACTTTATATCTGACACTGGGATTGTGTTACGGAGAGCTGACACTTATATCTGACACTGGGATTGTTACGGAGAGCTGACACTTATATCTGACACTGGGACTGTTACAGAGAGCTGACACTTATCTCTGCACTGGATTGTTACGGAGAGCTGACACTATCATCTGACACTGGACTGTTACGGAGAGCTGACACTTATATCTGACACTGGGACTGTTACGACGGCGAGCTGACCTTACATATCTGACACTGGGATTGTTACGGAGAGCTGACACTTATATCTGACACTGGGACTGTTACGGAGAGCTGACACTTATATCTGACACTGGGACTGTTACGGCGAGCTGACACATATCTGACACTGGGATTGTTACGGAGAGCTGACACTTATATCTGACACTGGGATTGTTACGGAGAGCTGACAACTTATATCTGACACTGGGATTGTTACGGAGAGCTGACACTTATATCTGACACTGGGATTGTTACGAGAGCTGACACTTATATCTGACACTGGGATTGTTACGGAGAGCTGAACACTTAATATCTTACACTGGGATTGTTACGGAGAGCTGACACTTTACTGACACTGGGATTGTACGGAGAGCTGACACTTATATCTGACACTGGGATTGTTACGGAGGATCTGACACTTATATCTGACACACTGGGATTGTTAGGAGAGCTGACACTTATACTGACACTGGATTGTTACGAGAAGCTGACACTTATATCTGACACTGGATTGTTTACGGAGAGCTGACACTTATATCTGACACGGGGATTGTTACTGAGAGCTGACACTTATATCTGACACTGGGATTGTTATCGGAGAGCTGACATCTTATATCTGACACTGGGATTGTTACGGAGAGCTGACACTTATGATCTGACACTGGGATTGTGACGGAGAGTCGGACACTTATACTGACACCTGGGATTGTTACGAGAGCTTGACAACTATATTCTGACACTGGATTGTTACGAGAGTGACACTTAATCTGACACTGGATTGTTTTACGGAGAGCTGACACTTATATCTGACACGGGATTGTTACGGAAGCTGACACTTATATCTGACACTGGGATTGTTACGGAGAGCTGACATTATATCTGACACTGGGATTGTTACGGAGAGCTGACACTTATATCTGACACTGGGATTGTTACGGAGAGCTGACACTTATATCTGACACTGGGATTGTTACAGAGAGCTGACACTTATACTGACACTGGGATTGTTACGGAGAGCTGACACTTATATCTACACTGGGATTGTTACGGAGAGCTGAGACACTTATATCTGACACTGGGATTGTTACGAGAGCTGACTATTATAGCTGACACTGGGATGTTACGGAGAGCTGACACTTATATCTTACAGACACTGGGATTGTTACGGAAGCTGACACTTTATCTGACACTGGGATTGTTACGGAACTGACACTATATCTGCCTGGGATTGTTACGGAGAGCTGACACTTATATCTGACACTGGGATTGTTACAGAGAGCTACACTTATATCTGCACTGGAATTGTTTTACGGAGAGCTGACACTTATATCTGACACTGGATTGTTACGGAATGCTGACACTTATATCTGTGACACTGGGATTGTTCGAGACTGACACTTATATCTGCCACTACTGGGATTGTTACGGAGAGCTGCACTTATATCTGGACACTGGGATTGTTACGGAGAGCTGACACTTATTCTGCACGGGGATTGTTTAGGAAGGATCTGACACTTTATCTGACACTGGGATTGGTTACAAGACTGACCTTATATCTGACACTGGGATGGTGTGTACTGAAGAAGCTAGGCACGTGATAAAGGTGAAAGGTGGAAAAGACTTGGAAAGGGGGCTGAGACACTGGAATATGTTCTAGATAGCTGGACCAAACTAACTTTTATATTAGTAATCTGAATATTCTGGCAAACTGCTGGGGTATTGTTACAGAGAAGCTGACACTTATATCCTGACACTACACTGAGGCCTACTACTGACACTCACGTACCTGACACTATAGAACTCTGCCCGCCTAGTTTCATTTTGTAACAGTACAAAACAACAACCGAATATATCAATCTGTTACACTTCTCAGTCTTCCACCAACCTGGTATTAGTTCAACGTACGGAGAGCGACAACTTCGTATAAATCCTGACCCAGGAAAAAAAAAGAAAAAAAAAATGGATTATGTTTTTACTTAAGAGTCTTTGACACGTACACTTATAATCTTACCCTAGTAATTGCTTAGGATTTTACTTCTGATCTCTTCTTTTGATACCCAACACAAACTCCACTTTATCCATTAGACACGCCCAGCACTAATACGATGGAAAAGACGAGGGACATGTGGGGCCTAAATTATTTTACATGAGGATTAATCTGAGACTGAAAATGTAACTCGCGAAAGCGGAAGATGACTAACTTATTTCGATAATATTATCGATAATCTGACCACTAAAAGGGAATTGTGTTACTGAAGGAGAGTAAAGTGGACCAGCATGGACAAAGAGAAGGTTGGAACAGAGACTCACTTCTTATAACTCATGAACACATAGGTGTCACTCTCTACCCACTTTCGCCGCAATTGTCCTCCGCGTGTCAATAGAATGGCATCTATCCACTGCGGCTTGTTCCTGCCGATACCGAAAGAGCGCCTAACTGCTGCCTATGGTACAGATATCCTAGTGTCCAATCTGACACGCATCCTAAACTTATAAGCTTACACTGGGATATTAACTAGATAGCTGAACACTCTTCTGACACTGGGATAGTTACCCCCCGCTCTCATGACAAATATCTTCCAGACACTTATCTCCCTGTTCCTTTTCTTTTTTCCCCTACCACCAACACAACCGCGCATACTGCTTTTTCCACTTCTATCTTCCCCTTTCTCTCCTGCACAGCTCCGCCTCAGCCCCGTGTCTTTTTCCTATCTTCGTACACTTTATCTGCCTGATATAATCTGATATTTCTGACACGAGGATTTTCGAAGAGCTGACACTATGATTGACACTGGGATTGTTACAGAGAGCTGACACTTATATCTGACACTGGATTGGTTACGGAGAGCTGACACTTATTCTGACACTGGGATTGTTCGGACTGACACTTATCATGACACTGGGATTGTACAGAGAGCTGACACTTATATCTGACACTGGGATGTTACGGAGGAGCTGACGACTTATATCTGACCTAGGATTGACACTATACTGATCTGTTCATTGTTCCAGATAGCTGACACTTATATCGACCACGGGATGACGAAGGGATTATGTTAATAGAGCTGACAATGATCTGACACTATAGATACTTACTGATATCTGACACTGGATTGTTACGAGAGCTGACACTTATATCTACATGACTACTGGGATTGTTACAGAGAGATGACACTTCAATTCACGGGATTGTTTACAAAGAGATGACACTCAGAGCTGATGTTCGAACTGTAAAAGTGAGTGACACAGGAAGACGGTATGGGATTGTATCGGGAGCGCTATTGGGATTGTAACAGGCTGATAATACTGTATCACTTTCTTTTGTTGTTTTATCAGAAATAGACCTTAGAAATGTGTTCCCAAGAATGATGATATAGTAAATATGTTTTTTTTTCCCTACAAAAACTGTATTCCAGTTTGTGCTTCAACTCGCTGTGTTTCCTAGACAAGCGCGCACAGGTGTGTGAGCTGTGACCGTGGCGTGCCATGCTGCTGTGTGTGTGTACGCGACCGTCGGCATGCGATGTGATTCCAATGCGATCAGGCTCTGATCAGCGTGTGAATCCACGCTGCCGCCCCTTTCATGGGCATAGCGCTCACTACTCCTTCCGCGCCGAACATTGTAGGCACTGGCGGCAGCACCGGAAGACTCAGTCACTTCTCACCAGGCAGAAGGAATGAGATTGTGCTGCACAGGAGGGGTGTTTCTCGGCAGCCCCACAGGTGGGAAATCGTGGCTGCAGCTACATGCCAACTTTTTAAAGATGACAATATGTAATACTCCGTCTCTCGTTAAAGAATGCTGCAGTTGAAGCTGTGTGGTCTTCATGTAAAGGGCTGGGCGTCAACAAACTCGGTAGCCATCACAGTTTTCTTCTTTTAGAAGGGAACTCACTGACTTCAAAAAAGAAGGAGAATGTACCTGTGGAATGATTCACTTACACCAGGTCTCCCCCCCCCCTCCTTACCCTCCTCAAATACTGAGCTACCTGTGCTGAAGCAGGGATATGCTGTAGACGGAACGGACCTGTTGGTGTCCCTTGAGGACTGGAGACTGGAGTTGCACCACTGCTGCTTTAAGATTACATGATGGAGGTTACTTCTAGGTAACGAGATTGAATTATCTGATGCTTGTACAAATATTTCCTTTCAGTTATCCGGTATGTACTTTTAAACACAAAGCGTAAACCCCCCCCCCCCACCTTCCCCTAACATCACAGCACGGCGTGCAATGAGGGGTCTGCAGGTCTGTAAATCCTATAAAGAGCCGAAATACCTACAACACAATGTATCGGCCAGTAGAGGTGGAGAGAGACAGTGTCTGATCATTAAAACACCAGGTGTGTGTGTGTGTGTGTTGCGCGAGTGTGTTTTGTTGTTTGTATGTGTAGCAATACATGTTAAAACCACAATGGTCCTTCCGCTGTCAGCTGACATATTATCAGACATTACCTAATTAAGCACCACCTTACCCGCACCTTAGAGAACAACGCGGTTCACATTTCTGCACGCTTATAGCACGTCTCTGCTTCCTCACGGCGGTTCTAAGTTTAGAAATGCATTGTAATTTCCGCTCATTAGCAGTAAGCTATTATTTTGCTCCTGAACTAGTTTATTCGATTTCTTTTAATAAGCAGCTCTGCCTGTGTCTGCCGCAGCGATCTTTCTGTTCACAGCGTGGGCTGCGATACCATTGTTGCTTTGTCAGGTATTTCTTAAAAGGATTTTTGTTGTGCCTGTCTTGTGCTCTGGCATATTTCCATTTACGTACGCGCTGTATATGTAGGACTGCATTGTCCCTTTCCCACATAGTCGGGCAGGATCTGTAGGAACCTATACAACTCTGAACAACATCTGTTTGCAAATAAGAAAAGAAATAACTTTTCACTCTGGAAGAAAGGAGGCATAAGGAACATGGAAATTCAATAATAGAAGAATTCACAATAAATCTGATCATATGCAGTGATAGAAACACTATTTGAGGCTCAGGCACTCAGGCGCTGGAGGTGGACAGGTAAGGTATACTCTGCAACTAACGAAATCTGCCCCTTGTTCTCAAACTGTGGTCCCCAAGATTTTAGTGGAACCCTCCAAAAATGCACTGCAGCTGCTCTCTGCTGCTGGCTGTAGGTTTCAGTAAACTGATTAACACTGGGGAAACTTATTCTCTATCAGCCGAAGGGGACAATCAGGACGAAATTCCCATAGATTTCAATGGGGGTATTTTGTCCAAGAACAGTCCATCGGCCACTTCGGCTGATATAATAAGCCGCCTAAACCTTATATCAAGTCGAGGTTTGTTACAGAGCTGCCCAAGGGTCTATGTGGTGATCATCCAAATTCTTATTATAGTTGCAGTGGTCTGTGGCATGGAAAGTTTGAGAACCCCTGTTAAATTACACTCAGACGTAGTACATGCATGGCAGAGCTTCCCAGCAGAGGGAGTGGAGGAAAAATACGGCACCCTATCCTTCTAATGTGTAAAGAGCCATGTTTTTTGACGGTTTTGAGATCTCTACACACTATAATTCCATCTATGAAGAACTCTCATGGTTGAACCCCTGAGAAGAATCACAACTGCTCATTCCAGTATCTCTCCCCATCTGACAGTAACCGGGATAAAGTCCCAGTTCCAGTCAGCTGGCACAACCCATTGCCATTCACCAGATTATTGCCGGCACCTTTCCACAGCGGTTTGTCTAACTTTACCTAAACTATGTTGAACGTGGTTTGCGGGCTGGCTGGAAACAAGGCTTAGGAAGAACGCGATCCATGGGGGTCTATGAGCTCCGCGTGGACATTGGCTAGTCCTACAATGCTTTCCTTCTGTCCGGACAGGGTCATTTATGTTAAATCCTTATGTGTCAGGTTGTAGGGTGAGCTGTCGTCATGTTTGGGGACTTACCCATTAACTGTGATTGTTGTTATGGCCCATAGGACTTTACAAAAGAGACATACAGTACAGGGAATTATTTACATACTATAAGTGCAGAAACTCAGACAATAGGAGAGTAAATCCCTGGCCCGCAGTACTTACATCTAGTGGTATGTTGGGAGATTAACACACAGTCAGGTAAGGATCGCTGAGCTCCGACAGAAGTGCGATGCGTGCGCGCGCTAATGTGCCGCTCACGTCCGCCGCAAATTGGGTTGTGCGGTGGGTTTTTCAAACTGGAAACTCCACCGGCGCAAAGTGCAGTGTTGTCGCTGCGACATTTGGCCGGCACAACCCAATTGAATTTGGGGCTACAGTCGCGTGACGCGAGCTGGTTCAGCCAATAAAGGCAGAACAGCTCCGTGACGGCTTCGTTACACCCCCCAAATGCCGCGGTCTGGCTCCTGAAGTTTGAGCACATCTCTGTGCTGCAAGTAGCGCGTGTCTTGGGGCGCGAACGCACAAGCTGCCGTAGCAGCCGGTCTTGAGCGAGCCCATAAGTGGCTAGTAGATGGCAGCGCCTTGGCCCAGTGGTTGGTAGGGATAGTGACTGTGGGTGTGGATGTACCCTGAGAGCAGGCTATTGGGATGCCTTCTTAAAGGTGAGTTTGACTTAAAGGTAGGAGAGGGTGCTCGGCTATACGAGTGTGAGGGAGTTCCACAGGTAAGGGGCATTGAGGAAAAGGGTTTTAAGACGATTGAGAGAGCGGGAATCCATAGGGTGAAGGGTGTGGAAAGGAGACGTTATTGGTAGAGCGCAGGAGACGGAGCAGGGGCATAGCCGAGAAGAACAAACTGTATGTAGGGAAAAGATCACTGGAAATATCCAGGAATACTGGAAATAACATTAAAAGAGATTTCTTTGGATTCCTATCTCAGTGTTTCCTGCATGGTTCTATACAGCATTTTTAACTTTAATACAGTAATCTCATGCTCACTGCTCTATTCTTACCTTGTTGAATCCTTTTTCCTTTGCATTTCTGGAGAACATAGCTGGTACTGCACAGGATTAAATTAATAATAAACGCTGTCACAGGAACATTACGTGTTTCCCTCAAATGTGACAGAAGTTTGGCAACGCGGAGTTAATGATTTAAGTTAGTAATCGTTTCCCTATTGTGCCTTTAATCATTATATGACAGTTCGAATAGCTGCTTTTGACATCATGTAATAATTGAATTCATACGGTTAACTTTTCTTAACCACGCACGTTGACATCTTAGTTGTGATAAACAAATGTGTGAGGTACGGCTCGGAAACTTCGAACAAGCTGCATTCTTACACTTCAGTCTAATAAGGGACAGAGAGGGACAGTAAATTGTACCATAAACCCAGCGTTTTTTCAATATGATCCTTATATTGCTGCGAACAGTGAACATATTCCACTGTCCTTCAGTAATTGCAAAGTTCTTCAACTGCTACCCAGACTCGTGATCACGCCAGGCATCCGGTACCCCGGTACACGCCAGGCTCCGAGTAACCCCGGGACACGCCAGGCTCCGGTAACCCAGGGACACCCAGCTCCGGTAACCCAGGGACCGCCAGGCTTCCGGTAACCCAGGGAACACGCCAGGCCCCGGTAACCCCGGGACAGCCAGGCTCGTACCCAGGGACACCCAGGCTCCGGTAACCCAGGGTACCGCCATGGCCCGGTAACCCCGGTGACACTCCAGCTCCAGAACCCAGGGACACCAGGCTCCGTGTAACCCAGGGACCGCCACGTAAACCAGGGCACGCCGGCCCGGTAACCCAGGGACACGCCAGGTTACCCAGGGACACGACCAGCTCCGTTAACCCAGGGACACCAAGTAACCCCAGGTCCCAGCACATCTCTTGTTAACCCAGGGACCCTCACTAGTCTCCGGTACCCAGCACCTACCAAGTACCGGGAACGCAGCTCCGGTTACAGGGACCACCAAGTACCAGGGACACGCAGGCTCCGGTAACCCAGGGACACGCAGGCTCCGGTTGCCAGGATGGCCATTGGGATGGTCTTGAAAAAAAATCTAATGCCCATGTGTAAAAATGACTGTTTGTGGGGTTTAATTTATTTATTGTCACAAATTTCGATGTTTCGGCCGATGCAACGGCCTTTCTCAAGTATTGTGCATTGCCCAAACGTCGCACACTTGGCGCAATAATGAGTGTGTAAGAAATCCGTAGTGCCCGGATCCCCTTCCTTTTTTCTAGCACTGGATTACAACAGGTTTTCCTTGGACCAGGGCACGGTAATTGTATCATTGAATATTAATTTCCTTATGGTGTGCAGCATTTAAATTCTATCTACGTTACGTTGGGTGTTCATTTTCCCGTGCACTATAAAAGCCACATGTCTGCTTATTTCCATTTAACATACAGAACTCATCTTGTGCTGATGTCTGGTAATCACTTCAAGAGAGGTAATAGTGATTTGAATTGGATCAGATGCACTTAGCTCCGTTATTTTCCCTGAATTGGCAGGTATCCACCAAGCTAAAATATCGCAAACCATGGCCGTCATTTAACTCCTTGGGGGAGAGAGCCATCCTTCAAACCACACGTGGACAGCACACCTGAGTACCTGAGCTATTGCCACAGGTGCCATTTAGTAAAGGAGTGGCTCATTGAATAATATCGGAGTTTGAAGCCGGTTCAATTCTGGTGCCAGCTCCTTGTGATCTTAGGTAAGTCCTTATCTCCCTTGTGCCTCCGCCCCAGAAATGGATTTGGATAAACATTAATGGCTCCTTTAAGCAACTGATATGAAATTAGCAGCACAGAAAACTCCCGAGGGTCACATTAAGGTCGGGCGGCCAGGTGAAGAGCTCAAGGGGCCAACTCCAGTCCGCAAGACCATCCAAGAGATCAGTTTTTCATGATATCCCAGCTTCACACAGGTGTTCAATCAGTGGCTCAGTCTTCCTGCTAGCCACTGATAGAGCCACCTGTGCTGGCTGGGATATCCTGAAACCTGACCTCCCGGGTAGGGTGAGCAGACGTCCCAGTTTAGCTGGCACAGGTCCGATTTTGGGCCGTTTGTTCGGGCCCTGACTTTGCCCACTATCTGGTTTTCCGGTGCGCTGCCGCGCATGCGCGCATCAATGGTTGCCGGCCACGCATGTGCTGCGCATGCACACAAGTGACCGGCATGGGCTGTTGTCAAGGGCTGATTTGCATAGCGGCCCAGCATTGCTGATCGCGCATTCGTAGGCTCGCACGCGCTCATTGTGCATGTCGTCGGCGCCGCTGTTTGCGCATGCACGATTCGCGCTCGCATCTGCCCATGCGCGGCAATTGTCCCAGTTTTTGCCAGGAGAAATATGGTCACCCTAGTACGTGGGGTTTCTTGAGGCCTGGAGTTCAGCACACATGTGGAGACCAGCGCGCACAACTGGGGGTGCGTCCCCCACAAGGGACGAACTTTTCAGGAGTGGCGTTACAAAGGCCCCGCACGGAGAGCGCGAGGCCTCTGTAAACTTAAATCACAGGCTCTGGTCACGCGTCTCTGACACCGCGGGTTCGTCAAATGACGCCCTGTTCAGATAGACGTGAACGTCACATGACCACGCAGCGTCATTTGACCATCATTAGACGTGGGGGTGTCGACCGAGGAGGTAACAGTAGGGTGTCCGCAGGTGCAGGATTTGTTCGTTACCGCTGGTGTAGATCGTTCTTTGCTCAACCTGAGGATGGACCTTGCACTCATTAGTCTTTTAAAAACGTATTCTGGTAGTTGAAATAAAGAAAAGGTATCACCTACTCAAAAGAAATCACAACGCACACACTCGGCCTTCCATCTACCACGCTAATTCAACACCAAATCCACCTGCACAAAACCCAGCAGCAAAACGACCTGCCTGTGTCTTGTTTAAACCTCATAGTGAATGCACCAATAAACATGAATTTTAGCAGTTCTATATTGAACAGCAACGCCTGATACGGTATAACACACGTCTTTACCTTGCACCTAAGTTGTAAACATTTCGTGCAGTCACAGTGAATCGTTTTTAGGAGATACATAAATGTGCTACGCTTTTGCGATCAAGTCGCCGGTTTTTTTTTAACGGTGGAAGGTTTTTTTGGAACGGGGCGCGGGGGATCCTCAGGGGAATGGCGTGCGCCTGGCATGGAGTTATTTCCTAATGACTTCCTTCCGGGGGATTTGGGAAACGTCGCTTGTATTTGCTGGCGGTTGGCTATCTCTACCAGCTAAAAATACATGTCAGCTGTCCGCGAAATTGCCATTCCACCAAATAACACAATAACACACGGTCATAAATAAATACATGCTACGTTAAAACATGAGTACAGAGACCCTATTTGCTCCCGGGATACGGTTTAAGCTAGCGCCCGTGGAGATAGTTACGCGGGGGCGTTCGGTGTGGACGAACAGCGCCCGCAGGGGGCCTTTAAACCTTTTGACAGGGTGCTCACCAATTGACAGTAACGAGCCACCGCGAACTACTAATTCGTGCAAGCTATCACACTTCTGTTAAGTAATACATACACACAAAACCCCCCTTGGGTGCATTACTTATTAAGTAGTGCTGGACCTCTGCATAAATTATTATAAATGAGTAAATACAAGCTAGCAGATAAAGATTGATTTTGGCACCTGGGTTTTATAGTGGAGTGAAACACCACCCACAATTCCTAAAAACTGAAAGTGGACACAAATACCTAGAGGTCGTAGCCATTCACACATGCCCGTATACACTGCATCTTTCCCACCTCTTTCACCACCCATACCAGTTTATAGAAAGTCTCTTCAGCCATTTTGTTAGCAACCATCTTCCTTTAAACATACCGGGTGGGAAAAGTTTTCAGAACCTATATACCAAAGTGAACATGTGGATTGAAATATAGAAGTTTGGAAAGATACAAACAAACAATCTCCTTATTTCGTGGTTAATTTTTCTTTACTTACAAGCATAACCTTCAAAAATCACACAGAAAATAAGAGCTCCCAAAACTTCAAACGGTTCCACAAGGTGACAATCCCAGCTAAACTGCGGGAGTCGACTTACAGCACATGACTATTTGTATCCTGGCAATTCTCCATCAACCAACAACTATATCATTCCAATTGGCATATTAAAGAAAAAAACATGCCGTTTCCTGTCTTTGTATTTGATTGGACCTATGTTCATCAAATAAATTCTAAGCAATAAATCACTAACGGCAAGTCTTGCCATTTTTATATCCGTGATACAAAGTAGATGTGTCAGAATACTTGGGCCACTTATCCCGAATGACTATGTGTTTAATGTAAAGATATTTTGTGGTGAATTTAATCTCGTTTGGGGCCTGAATCTAATTTAGTCTCACTGCTGAAGCTTTTCTATATCTCCTCTCATCTCCCACACCCCCCCCCCCCCCCCCATAGTACTCAATGTTATCTTATGGCCTCCTGGCATTCGTTGTATGGTCTTGACACAACAACAATTCTGCTTTCAAGCTTTGAACATTGTGACTTAAGCCACGAAACCATAGTAATCCGGTGAAATCCCTCCAAATGCACTATTTCTTGTTGTGTTGATTTAATAAGTGGGGAAGGGGAGGTGGGGGCGGAGAGATTCTCTGGCCTATTATCATAGCAAGGTTTAGTTTTTCTTAGATGTGTTTTTACTGTAAGGAGGATTCACTGATATTTTAAACAAATCATCTTTGCTACAATTATCTGATCTGGCGGACAGCTTTGAACCCACCAACCATTGAAAATTGCATCAGTCAAGGGTAATACGTCAACTTCCTACAGAGTTGCCAATGATCATCTGTACTCATCTTCATATCCGTTGGCCACTAAAAGAAGCACGACAAGGGTTAACAATAAAAAGTTTTTTAAAGAAAGAAACCAGACACTAACCTGTGTGAAGGATGGTCCAATGACTGGACTCTGTCCCAATTCCACCTTCTGAAAGGCGAATCTCACTGTTCTTCTCATCACGTACTGTGACATTGCTGTCTGATAGTGTGGACATCAGCCTCCAGAATCCTCCGCACCGAGAGATGAGAGCATCAACCTCCATAGGTGTGCAATGGCCCTTCTCATGCACGCATCTTGGCCGTCCTTACTTTCCTTGCTGTCGTAACTGGCCGACGTTCCCGTAATGAAATGACACCAAACTGTTCCTGGTTTCTCTTTCCATTCTGGGTTGCTCTGAACACTTCTTATGCTAGGTAGAAACTTGCTCTTTGGGGTTCACACGGATGAGGCTGTTGCTGCCATTTTGAAGGAGGAACCGAGGAGCCATTGCGTTTGATGCGACTAACAGTATTACATGTACCATTAAACCGCCTATTCCAGACACTGGTCAGCAGTAACTGCAGGAAACCAGAACAAAACGATTATAGCACTGCACAGCACAATATTACATTCTTTACCTGTTTTCAGTTTCAACATATCCCGTGGTCAAATAAATTGCCACATAACTGTATTTGGAGCCAAAACATAAGATTAACTATTTCAAGTGATCACAGACGTGGCGCGCATACCTCACCCCCGAGGAACAATTCAGCGTCCTTCTCTGTATTAGATCAATGATGTATAGCTCTCAGAAAACTCTGTGCTCTAATAAGGCACAAGGGCGCTGTACGGGTAAAAAAACAACAAAAAAATGAACCGTTTGGAAGTTACTTATAGACTTTTCTCTGTCCTCAAAATAAATAACTAAGACACCTTTAAAATATCAACCCTTTAAAATACACCTATAGCGTACAAGTCATTGCTTCATTTGTCTTCATTTAACAACTCATGTACACTCCATTGCTGTTACACTGTAGGGTTGAGATTCACTCTGCAGTTGAAGTGAGTGGTTGTGTTAGAGATGGCCCACCTTATAAAATAAAAATAGCTACAGGACCAACATTTACTACATTAAGTGCTGCATATTCCCCCAATATCAATGAGCCACAAGGTGGCATAGGAAGTGTTCCCTGTGGATTATCACCCACAGCTTTAAAATCCCGTAAATTATGAGCCGCTGGTGTACTGAAATCTGTCATTTGGTGGCATGTGGCTTCTAGTACCTTATTGAATGTGGCTACTGATTAACTACACAAATTTAGAAATTTAAGGGGGGGGGGAGGTATAAATTCCTTTATAAGTCGGTGTAAAATGGGGCAGAGAGGAGTAATTTACATGTAAGGATACTAATGCGTTTTAAAAAGCCAACGCAGTGTGAAGGAATGTACATTATTACAACACAGTTTCATCCCATTATATACCCATCAAACTCATCAAGGAATATAGTAAATCATCGCGATTAAAAAGTCTCCACTAAATCCCAAATAAAAGATAAACCTCATGAAATGCGACATTTGCATATTTATTAAAGATGCTGTACAGAGCTTCGGTCTGCCCAATAAGAAAGTACATTCTGGGCAGAGGAGGAACGTTCTGCCGACCTAAGTCGTATTGATATCACGTTTTCATGTTGATCATAAAGGCATGCTGCCGTACAAGCAATATCATTTTCTTCAATAAAAACCATGTGGGAACAGGAATTTTTTTTATTGGCTCATATGATGTAATACCAAAACGAAGTTTCATTTATTGTATTTTTTTATGTATTTATTTGCTTTGATCTTTGGGGTCAAAGAGAAATCTGTCAGTTAATACAGATTATTTTACCGTGTTTGTTTAAACCGCAGAAAAAGCTTTAATCCATACGACTTACCAATCTAGCTAGTAAATCAATATTGCCATCAGTATTTGGTCAAACGAACAATTATAATTACTTTATGGTCCTTGTGGAAAAATTTTGTATCAAGATGTTGCAGAAGGGAAAGTCCATGACAAGGTAACTGTGTAATAACAAATTTTTTTGCCTACAACTGTTTCACAAGACACACAAACGGTGCAGTGTCGGGTTTCTGCGATGAAATCTCTCAGCTTCAATCCCAATCTATGCTAGGACTGGCATGACCCCGTGGGCAGGATCATTGGAGTACAGCCGAGTATTGTTAGTGCTCTCCTTTCATCATTTGTGGGCAGAGGAAGGAAGTGAGCTACTAATTCTACAGATGAAAAGGATGAATCTCGGAGGACACAGGCCTCAGTGAATGTGTACTAAGAGGCTTGCAGCCCAATTGTGTTGAGCCTAAAATGAAGGCGAAATATTGACTGGCCATTGCTCCTGGTCATTGACGGCGGTCGCAGTGAATATTGCCTTTTTAATTTTAAAGGACCATGTAGGACAACACTCTGGACTTAAGAGACTATAACCACGAATATATACAGTAGGGGGTAGGGTGGCGTGGGACAAGGTGGGCCTTATAGCGGATGACCAGACCCCTCAGTTCGAGGCCACCGCCTCTTCCCCCCCAACAATTCAGCTGGTGTCAGGGGAGAGCGAGGGGCAGCATGTGTCCTCTTACATTCTGATTTCCAGGAAAGCGTCATCGCCAATCCTACTCCTGACAAAGTCACATTGTATGACTCTGGTGTCGTAGGAGGGGGAGATGCTGCCGCTAAAGATAGAGGAGCCCATCTGGTACTGCGGGGAGGGGGAGTAAGAGCTCCAAGTTTTCCAATATGATCATGACTAAATGTCACTTTGTCGCTCCATATCTCCTATATTAAAGTGGCAAATTCCGTGCTTTTTTTTTCTCCATTGCTGGTTTCCCATTTTTTTAAAACATCGGTTTGAAGCAGGGGGTCCCAAATGCTGAACCCCCATTCATTTCAGCCTCCAGGGACCCCCTGCTTTTGGAATCTTACCCTGCATGGGTGTCGGTAGCCACACAGGTAGCAGATTTTCAAAGCTCCGCCCCTGCAGGCCAATCGGAAAGCCGTGATTCACCTGCGCGGCTTTCATTTGGCCACTGACAAGGGGACTTTAAACTGCAGAGAAAACCGGCACCGCCATACCAATCCCATTCGGATGTAAGTAATCTCCGGAGCAGGGGGTTCCCAGACTGAAATTAATGAGGATCAGCTCGGAGAATCCTCTGCTTCAACCCCGTGTTAAAAAATGAATAGAACAGGAAAACCCTGGACCACTCTTTATTCATGAAACCTGAACCCCATCACGAACAAAAGTAATAACAAGTTCCCACTAAAGGGCGGGCAGCAACTTATTGGTAATGAAGCATTAACGTGCACACACGCAGTTTCCGCATCTGCCTTGGTTCAAGCACATAGGACCGAGAACGGCAATTCCAAATCGAAGGGGCTTCTTTATAATCCTAAAACCGCTCGTCTTTATGACAAAAGTAACACTACCATACTTTTCTGTTATTTTGGAAGTTCAGCCTTAGTCCAGGGGACAATAATTTGCGGGCAAGAACACGCTGTGCTATCCCAGTCTGGCCAGCATTGACCTGACCTACCTGTATCTAGAGGCAGATTAAATAGCATTCTAACAAGTCAAACAGAAAGATAGGCCTCCCAACTTCTTTGTACAGTTAAGCAAATTAACCCCTATAAAACTTAAGCGATCTATCCTTACAGTAGCATGTATGCAGTTGATTCAAAACATACAACACTAGCTTAGATTTGAGGGTAGAAATAAATGAGTTCACTGGCAAAACACGAACACACAGTTTTAGGCAGATGCTACATACGCCTTAAAATTCCTTATTTCGAAAAAATGCATTTTAATTAATACATTAACCCATTTTATTTTTTTTTTTTTATTAATACAAGCCACCAGAATCATGTCACTTTGCGAATGGAAGGGAGGAGAACGGAGGTACTGGAGTATAATTTTATAGATTTGTACTTCGTCATGTAACTGGGGTGGGTGGGTGCTTGAAGCGCAAGGGATTGGATCCGCAAAATAGGGAATGAAAAAGAAATCTCAGTGTTAGGGTATGATGAGTGTGTGAGTGTAAAAACTGAGTTATTAACATCGCAATTCTGCTGAGGCATATTTCAGTAATTTAAATGAAACTTAATTTTTTTTTACGCGTGATTTGAACTGGGGGATACTCTGACTAAAAACTGCCTATTTGTAGGTTCGGGGCCCTTCTGAGTACCAAGATAGAGAGGCTACCGAGCCATATTAAACACTGCCTGGCAAATAGTCTGGGCAGTCTCCACGTAAATGCCCATCAACATTTCTGTGAAGATTCTTATGGCGCCATCGGGATTAACACAGTGGGGGTCCCTCCCTGCCGTCCCATTCAAACTGAATGTGACGCAGGGACCTCTGCTGTTGTAATCTGATGCATTAAGTAAGCTCACAGAAATGTTGAGGCATTTACTGTGAGACAGCCCCAGAATTTCCACAGGCGAAAGAGTTTAATACTGGTGGCTGCATCTGTACATTACCGTTTCGTTTTTCCCGTAACTTCGGAACATTTAAACGGTCGTTATTGTTTAGCCGGGACACGCACATTTTTGTGGCACCAATTTTGAATTCCCTAAAGAGGGGAGAAACAATTGGCAATAAAACTAAGTATCTTAGGATCATCCGAGGTAAAGAGTTACAGCATAGCATGAGATTTCAAAACTCGGTATATACAAATGTATTACTTCAAAAGAAAATGGTAGGCAGAATTGCTGTGCCTGAAATTGCCACCGTTTTGGCTCGCAATCATATCGCCTACAGATGAAGCCAACTAAGTTAATGTTCCCGCTGTCGAGTGATGCCCACCCGTTAAGAAAAAACTACCACAACCCCCAAGGCCTCTGTGCAATCTTAGGGCGGGGACCCCGCTGCGCCCAGCCGCACAGGTGTGCCACAAACGAGCGTTCACCCACCAGCAGGGGAATCCTCCGAGACTGTCCCGTCCCACCCTGGCGCACAGCCTCACTACAACGCTGTGACGACGTCAGCCGCTAAGGGGAATTCAAGAGAATTGTAATCCCTAAGCTGTCGACGCGTCACTGGTGGCTAGAAGAGCCAATGAGGAGGGGAGCTTCGGAGAGGAGGTGAGGCTTCGGGGAGACGGGGAGAGAGATGTGGAAGGGAAAGCACCGTGAGTGCCTGTCTGTAGCTATGTGTGTTTGTGGTGTGTGATGTGTGTGTGTGAGTGTGTGTATGAGTGCTGCTCTTTTTGTGTGTATGTGTGGTAGATAAACCAAAAAATGTAAAGCACAACATAGACAATGGGATTGAAGACGGGCTCTTTGCGGGGGAAATATGTCCAATGTGAAAGACCCAAAGAAAGGCAAGGGGGGGCCATAAGAGCGGGGAAGAGTCGGTCGCCGATGCGGACATAGAGACGAGCGGGGCGTCGAGCTAACCTTGTCATAGCGGGGGCTACTCCCTGGGGACGACTTCAAGGCAATGAGGTGACAGGAAATTGATCCGGGGATCAATCGCCCGTAAGCTAAGACGTGTAGAGCCCATTAGGAAGGTCAGGGGGGTCAACCCGAAGCACGTCGCCAGGGAAGGAACGAGAGCGAGTAGGCGGGGGGAAAGCCCCACCTGTCGTCGATGTCGACAGGCTGGTAAGAGGAGGACATGGGGAGGAGCGAAATCGCAAAGGAACCGAATTGGAGGACGCTACAGGGTCCAGAAGGGGGGACAAGCATGGGGTGGTTGGAACGGCGGGGGGACGTCTCCCAGGCCCATCGCCTGTCAGACCTATGCTGGGAGCAGTCGGAGCCGCAACAAGTAACTAAGCAACCGCGCAATCTTAAGGTACGGAATCAGGGCAATAGAAAAGAAGTGAACGGGCGTAGACGCGAACGTTATAGACGAGGCGTGGTGGAAAGCGAGGGGATTGTGGGGACGATTTAACAGCACGAGTCTGGAAGAACACGGCAGCCGGATGATAAGATGCAAAAAACGAAGCAATACATCAATCAAGTAGCGCACGGGGGGCCGACAATCTCCTCGACAATCCGGTGACGCCGGGCTTCGAATGAAGAGTAATACAAGGTGAGTTGCGAAGAGCAAGGGGGTGGCCAAGAAGCGAACAAGATCGGTACCAATACGCCCATAAATGAAAGAAGAGCGGGGGGGGGGATCGAACACGAGGCGGAAGCTAAAGAGGTATGACAGAGGTGGGTCTGGAGGAGACGGCGATGAGGTGAAGACGCGGTAAAATAATGCGAGGGCTAAAGCAGGCGCAAATGACGAAACGGGTGGTATATCGAGCGGTTTTTCTGACCCTCCGGAGGCAGAAAGCAGAAAGTGGTAGAGAGCGAAAAGGGCCAGGCCTGGGTGCTGGGACGACGAGAGGGAGGGAAGAGAGGAAGAGCAGAAGCCAGAAGAATGGAAATACGAAAAGCACACAACGGTTAAGAAACCGGAGAAGGGACCAGGAGAAAACAAAACGAGGGTGGGGGTGAAAAAACACCACGTACGAAGAGAAAAGTCTCGGAAGGGGTGGTTCGCGCGGCGGAGCATCCAGAAGCGAACCGGAAGACTTAAAAGCAATACGTTTCGGGGACAAACCACGAAGAATAACGAGAAAGACGAGGGATAACCCACCTAACAGCGCGACGAAAAGGGGAAACCTTCCGACGAGCCCGAACAAAACAACATGGGTGGAAGGAGGCCCGGCGGCTGCAGTGTGTCGTTGGTAGGAGGACCCAACAGGCAGAGGCCCGATTTTGCAACAACAGTAGCGTACCAATGTGAACGGAGAATTTACCAGAAGGGCGGGCCTGGAATGCAGAGGGAACGGTGAAACCCCAAGGAATGGGGGGCAAGGAGTACGAACCCACGAGACAGGGATTTGAGTAGGGGGGGGGGGATGGGGAAAACCCGCCAGAAGAAGAGTGGGGATCCGATAGAACGCCATGGCGTCGTCAGCGCTATGACGTGAGAAGGACAGGGGGCGGGGGTGAAATGGGACAATGCACAGGGCTAGCTGCTAAAGGTGTAAGACCAAGAAAGAAGCGCTGCCAGAAAGCGGGGGCCCCCCCAAAGGGACACCTGTATCGACGAAGTGCTAGGGGAACGGGTTGAGGTATCGGTGTCCAAGGTGAGGGCGAGAAGGGCAAACAGACCCCCCATCTGGCCCAAGAGGAAGATCGCGGGGGAGGCACACCCTTGCAGAGATGCTGTACCTTCGGAAGAGCCAGCAGATGATGGAATAGTCGTGAGAGGATAGGGGAGGAGGACGGCTACGGGCTAACGAAAAGCCAAGACACAGAACAGGTGTGAAAAAGGAGAGCGACCAGTCGAGGTAGGGCGGGATGACGACGTTCTAGGTGGCGGAAGGCCGGGGGAAGGTGCGGGGTACAAGTCTAAACCTGAGATCACGGGTTACCATTTGTTTCGCCAACGGGGGGTAGCAAGGCGTGCGGCACGAGGAGTGGCATGCTCGCAGCCCGCAGCACGTGGTGTAGACGGTGAACGGCGTGAAAGAGGGGGTGAAGTGAGAAATGCTTAGGTGACGGTGCATAAGGAGGAAGGATTGGCAAAGCCTTTGTCACAGTTCGGGTCGCGGAGGGATGCGAGGTCTCCGCAGTAGGTGAAGTGGGGGACAACGGGGAGTGGTGTAGCCAGTAGAGGACGGAAATGGGGGGGGAGAGAGAGGCACACCTCCACGGGGCAGTTGGGACGTGCGGAGCCGAGGAAGGGTGAAGGGACGGGGACTGAGAAGAGACTGACATTCAACTAGAAGAGGAAATTTTGCTCACTGGGTACTTTGCATCTACGACGATCAGGATGGGGGGCACACAGAATGGAAAGGGGAGAGACAAGCCCTCCTCGGATTGAATAAGACGTAAGAAATCGGGCAGGAGCAATGAGGTTGCGGCCAAAGGAGGGGCAAGGAGAAGGGACCGGGGGGGAGGGCGACCAAACAGCCTGACTTGCTTGCGGCCGCGCCGTCTACGCAAGCGGGGAGGGCTGAAGTACAATGAAGAGAAGCCGCCATCGGAGACGAAGTTCGGAAAATCGCACCCTCGATGTGACGGCCAACCGGGCCTGTACGGAAAGAGAGGAGGAGAAGAGGGCGGGGGACGTGGCCCCACGGCACCGGGGGCGAAGAACATGTTGCCATTGTGGAAGACGGATGAAGGCGCTAGTGAAGAGGCGTAAATTGGAGCAATTGCGGGGGGATGGTGGGGAAACTGAGGAGTCACTCACAAACAGAAAGGCACAATCAGTTGTGGTAAGTGCGGTGTAATGGGGGGTAGGGGCCCCAGGGACGTGGCCACCCGTTAATGGCGGGGATAAAGAGATATAGGCCGAGGTGACGTCGGTGAGGGAGAGTAAGCCCTCCAGGATCAGTAAAAGGGCAATAATCATGTCTTATGGTGAGGACCACCGGCGGTAATTGATAAGAACCGATGCTTCGGAGGAGAGGCGCGTGCGTTATGGACAGTGAGGAGAGGGGGTGGGATGACCCGGGTGGGGGGCGGAAGAAGAACGGGCAGGGAACATGGTAAGACCAGGGACACACTGGGAGAGGAGATGACCTAGCTGGTGGCGAGAAGGAGAATGCGGGGGAGACAGGTCTCGAAAAATAGCCGAAGGGACGGTGGAAGCCCCGGCAGGGTTTAGAAGCGGCGAGAAGCGTGAAAACCGTGAGGACAATGAGGCACGTAAAACGAAGAACAAGGCTAGGTTGCGTACAAAGTCTGGACGGCAATGAATGGGGGTCGCAAAGGAAGCAAGCTCGACCGCCACAGGTGCTCAAAGTTCGAAGACACCCAGTGGTCAAAAGGGTGAAGACCTCCCATGCGCGACGAAGAGTCGGGTCCAAGAAGGGAACAACGGACGGTTCCTGACAGGACCATTCTACCATGAGTTACGGACGGGCAAGTTAAGCAAAGCCCTCAGGAACAAACCAGTCGCCCCTTTGGCATGAAAGCACGCTTCACAAACATGCAGACGGGTGACAGATGCTCTAAACATATGTGGGAATGGTCCGCCACGGAGAGTCTGGAGAAACAAATAACGGAGAGGGCAAGCCCAGCGTTGGCATCCTGTCTGCGTAGGGGGGGAGGGGGGACGACGGGGGCGGTGGAGGGGCTTATACCCGGGGAACTAGTGCGGACAAGGGAGAAGGGAAGAGGCCAAAGGGATGGTTAGGGGTAAAGTTCGCGAGATAAGGGGTCCCTGAAGGGGACGCTTCCTCCCGGTCCCCCTGCTCACGAATGGGACTGACTCCCGAGTGCGGGTATTAAATCTACGAGCCAAACATAAAAACCGAGATAGGTTCGGGGCGGAGTGCCTCCTCTATCGGCTGGGGCTACGAAGGGAGTCACGTTGGCAGACGTTAAAGCGGTGGAGCACCGCATCGTACTGAGGCGGGCCCACACCAATAATGTGTGAAGAGAATGACCAAACAGGTACAGCTGTAGACGTACAGGGCGGCAATAGCCGGTTAGGATAGACCAACATGGCCGATACCTGATATGTGGGAGCAAAGTTGCGTTGGAGGAGCGGCACGCCATCTAAATCAAGCATACAATGGTGAGTTCTTCGTACCTCGCAAACCGGCAGCGAAGCTAAAGGTAAGGAAACACGGAACCACGGAGGAATACCAAGGAGGTGAAATGTCGAGAGAAGGGGGAAAAAGCTGGAGAGAAAGGCGGCTCGGATGTACGAATATAGAGGTTCCGTCTAAATCGGTTGCGGTACTCGCGACAGAGGCACCGAAGGCGGATACGGAGCCAAACAGAGAGGCGGGTTGACATGCGGGTAGGGGACTGTGGTGTTAGAGGGAGGTTCGCCTAAATCCTCAAAAGCCGCCCAGACGCGGGTCAGCCAACACCTAATAAGGCGCGCAGCAACATAGAAATTAAAAAGGAGAGACTGCAGGACGCGTCGGACGGCAGGATTGTGCACGGGTATGTATCTGGCCGCGCTCAAAGCCATGGCTCTCGAAAGGCTGATGATTCGGAGAGGCTGCTTAGGTACAGAAGCCCCAGTTCTAAATTTTTAGAACCGGTCCTCAGGAGACGACGGCTCGGCCGGAGCAAAAGGGCCGGTGCGGAAGAAATTCCTGTGTTAGCTGAAGGATTTCGGGGGGATTGTGTCGACAAAGAAATAGCGAATGAGATATAGGAGGGCGACGGTCTTGAAACGGACCGGGGAGGTTCTCGTAATAGTTAAGTATACTCATTCAGGAGTCGGTGAAAGGTGCTCTGGGCTTACCGGAGTAGGCGAAGAACAGACCCGGCCTTGGAACTGTGCCAGGAGATAACAGAACAGTCAGGTCCAGGGACAGGGCTCACGGCAAATCCCCATTTTCGAACCGAAAACCACGATATCTGGTTAACCTTCCCACTTGATCCCCCTATATCCTTTTCTTGAATCTTTGTTCCCCTAAACGCCGCGGTTACATTATCCCGGGTTCAGTAAAGTCCCGTGTATTTGCCTTGAACCACCATTTCCTCGCCAGATTATTTTAATGTGTGAAATGGTGCCGCCCATCTGTAGATTAAAAAATGTTTGGGTCTTTTTGAGGAAATTGACTTCGGGATACCGGGACGACTAAGATTATCCGGGCCTCTGATTTTGTCTCCCGCTGTTATTTTATTCTTAATATACCCTGATTACTCCTGTCTGCCAACATCCCCAACACACCAGTTCCCCCATCTGGCGGTTGTGGGGAGGGAAATCGTTTTATTAGCAGTTGTTTTTCTATTCATCAGAGTGTAAGGATCGAAAAATGTCATCAGCGAATGGGAAATTGTTGTATTGCTGTTTTTAGCATCGGGATGTCGCCTCGGATATTCAGTGGTCTTTTCTTTCCTCCTACTCTTTTAAAGACGCCAGTTGTGGTTCATTCGTAAGGCGCGAAGAGAAGCGCGAGAGAGGGGGGTCATCCCCTGCCGTGTGCCCGTTCCTTTCTGAAATTAGAACTCCGCATCGATATCCTCCTCCCGAATAGTCCTACCCTAGGTGGGAGGTTCTGCGTAAAGTGCTTTGAACTCCCCTCCGCCTTTAGGTAACGAGTCCCCTCCCTTGAGTGAAATTCTCATCAAACTGGTTTTTAGGTTTGTTAGCAGATGAATCAGCCCAATCCATTTCTTGCTCCTGTGCGTGAATGCCTTCGTCTGCATCACAAGGCGAGTAAAATTGCCCTTTGGGAGCAGAAAAGGTGGCATGATCATACTACGTTTTTTTATTTATTTTTTAAACCACGTTGTACATTGTCTAGAGTCCCTGACGCCCGGACAAAAACACCGACCCTTGGTCCTTGTGTAATTTACCTTCGCCGGAGGATGGGGGAACAATCAGTCCTAGTTCGCCAAAAATTCTATAACCTATCTCGATTTAATGGTCCCGTTGTTCCAACCATGAAATGTTGGTTCTGTAACTCCGCATTGGTGGGGTCCCCCCCCCTTTCCGTCTTTAAAGATTATTGCCACAATTTTGAGCCGACGACATTGTTGGACGGGAATAGGACTTCCCTTCAAGGAACTGAGTTTTTGAACCAACTTTACTAGAGTTTTTGCAATAGAAGGGAAAAGATTTATTTTGTAAGTATGCATTGTGTTTGGAAGACCATCCATGCCCCCCACCCGGCGCCTCTACGAACTAGAAGTGTGGTGTTTTTCTGGAGGCTCTCCGGCCATTTCCAATTCCGTCTAAATCGTTATATTTTCTATTCGCGTTTGGCAGGCTAAGTCTTTCTTCTCTTCCGTCTATGAAGGGAAATGTCGCCATTTCGGGAAAGGGTAACCGGCTGCCTAATGCACGTTAATCCTCGCTCCACTCTTAAAGATCGTTAGCAGAGTGGGCTCACATTTTTTCCGTCTGTTAGTTATATACTAATTTAGTGTCAAATTTGGTGAAATTCCTCTCTGCTAATGTTTGTTTCTTTGTTGTTTCGTATCTACTGGGGTTTCCCACCCAGAAAACTCATTATTTATTACCCTGCGTGATGAGCCGCACGTGAATATACCTTGTGGCTATCCCTTTTGTCCCCCCGGACTAGCCTCGATTCAACTTGCCTTTGGCAGAATGTCTATCCCACACTTCGCGATTTTCCCCTTATTCGTAATCCCCATTGAAACCCCGTCCCATCTAAAGCTTTTTCTATACTCTTCTAATTGGGATGCATCCTTAAGATCCGTTTCGAAGCGCTTTGTCCAACTGTGTTAGAGATCTCCGGAGGGTTTTATTTTCTATAATGCGTTTTCGCTCTAAGATCGATTATTTTGTGCCTGTGAGCTCCTTAATAATCTGAGTTTGGTATCATTTCTCCCCTTATTCTATTCCCTCTTCCTTCTTCCGGGGGGAGGCAATCCGAGATAGATTTTACGCGAACAGTGTCGCCTTAAATGAGCTTCCCACAGGTGTGAAAATTCATTTTAAATGTTAATTAACTAAATGGTAACTACATTTAATTTTTTTGTTTCCAAAGCCCAACCACATTTACAAAGGCCCACAAACTATCACCTTTCCTTTTTCTGAAACGATTCTGAACACCCCCATCCGCCCTTTGGCAGCCGGCCCCTCCCTCTCTACCGTGAGCGTTGCACCCAATTACGTTCTAGTCGCACTGTCTGTTTCATATTGTCTCCCCCCCCACAACCCAGAATTAATCCATCTTTGGTCCCTCAGGTCACTGCTGCTCTTAAAAAAAAAACAATGTGGTAACTAGGTGTGTATATTAATTATATAGGTAATCCAGAAAAGTTTTTCTCTATGGAAAAGTTATTAACAGTTTGTTCCCAACCTCCGTTCTGTATTCCAACATTTGTTATAACTCCCTAAAGGCCCTTTGAGTAGCATGGCCATGAAGAATATTCTTGGATGTAATTCCCAGAAATAATGTAGCTCTTTGGAAAAGGAAGTCGGTACGTGAATCAACCGCTTTTCCAACATTTCTCTCTTATTTACTCTAAGACACCTATGTTTTTTTAAAGAAGGCCCTTTTTTGGTTACTTTCAATATATGTGCCATTGTAAGGGCAGACCGATAAATAATACCCGATTGTTCCAATCGTAAGAAACAGCAGTTTAGTACGCGTGAACTCCTAGATGATGGATAATTGTGTTGCCCGTGGAGATGTGAAAAATTACAGATTTATATTTATTAGTCAACTGTAGGAATCTTTAAGAATTATACATGGTCGTGCACAATTTTGTGTCCGATTTGAGCAAAACAAACCCGTGTCAAGTGTTTTTTTTGCATGGTTAAACCCAATGAAATATTTATTTGTGCATTATTCTCTCTTTTGTTCTTTGGACGGAAAGACATTTGCGAATTGAAAGAATTCTTCAAACCTTGGATAAATTTTATAATTTTTTTTTTCTGATGAAAAAACCTTGTATTCCTCGGGAAGTGGGCGCCTCTGCATCGAGAAAACAATAATCTCTCTAAGAACTGTGAACAATTACTTGTTTTTTGTTTTTTATCATTTTTTCCCTTAATTTTTTTTGGCTGCTACATGTCATTATTTTGAATAAAAGGTAAATTATTTGGAGCGCTTTCCCTCATTCACCTATGTTCAAATGTATTAAGATTTGTAGTTTTTATGGGACTTTTTCACCCTCATAATTCCAAAACGATTAGATTTAGTTTATTGTAACAGTGGTCCTCCTTTGTTTTTTTTTTATTTTCTTCTGGTTTTCCCTCTTAAACAGATTTTCCCAACACAATCAAAACGCAAGTTTTTAAATTATAATATCCTTTTACTCTGGCACAAAGTTCTTTATTTTTAACAATCCTTGGAGTCTTGTTGATGAAGTCGGAATCCCTTTTGAGCAATTCCCACCCACCTGATTCCCTCTTGGAATTGCAGAAAAGGGGAATCTTCCCTGATCCAATTAGGTGTTGGACTCCTTGGTAAAGCCTCTAGATAACCCAATTGCAATCCAACGATTTTCTAAAACGCTTACTCAGAATTCAGGGGTTTGCAAACTTTTTGACCACATGCGTCGCGGCCCCCTAGCCTGCCCTCACCCCAGTTGCCGTGGCCCCCCCCACCACCTGTAGCCATGCACTCAATGACGCCAAATGTGTACCATTGTGACGTAGCCTCAAATGACACCAACTGTGTCATTGCATGTCCCCACATACCCCCTGGTGGCAATCAATTTTGATTCGCGATTGCCCATGGTGATTCGCCATTCGCCACAAACCATCGTGAGAAGGTTACAATTGGAGTACCAAGAGCCTTTTTGCCGTGCCTCCCCCCGCAATTTTAATTTCTTAAATGCTTTTTGGGAAAAGAGGGCGGCACCCTCTGCAAACGTCCGTGTCCCCATCCCAAAAATTCTTCTATCAGCACCCGCTGCAGCTTGCCGTACCCCTGTTTTTAGATAAGTGAAATTGGTATCGAAGGAAAGGGAGACTCCTATATACCACGGAAATGATATATGGGTCTTAATCAGCAGTGGGGTCAAAAGAGAGGCACTAAATTCCCCCCATTTTGCAATCAGAGGTAGAAAAGGGGTTGTTAAACTCAGATATATCATGTTGGTGACAAAAAGTACACCCTCCTGAAAATGCTTGGTTGTTACATATCAGGCATACTACACCATCTGGTTGCTTAGCAGGTTCTAAAGTAGGTAAATACAACCCTCAATGAAACAACAACACATGACAATTACAACTGTGTCCCAATGATTTAATTTATCAAAAATTAAAGTCAAAAATGGAGAAGCCCTGTGTTGAAAAACTAAGTATAACCTGATGGATTCATATCTTATGGTGAACCCACTATTAGCAGCATAACTTGAAGTAATATTCCGTTTTTTCTGAATACTTTGTAAATATCGTCCACCTCCTCCCCCCCCCCCCCCCCATCCTCCCACAATCATTGTGGAGGCATTTTTTGGCCCACTCAAATTCTTTTTCCAAACGTTTGTTTTCGTTCAACAATTGAGTTTGTGGGCATTTTGTGTATTTTTTTTAATGCAACAGCTCCTTAAAGGTCCAGCCCACAGCAATTATTAATCGGGTTGAGTGTCTGGTTTCCCCTTTGAAAACTGGGGCCATTGCAAACACCTTGATCATCCGTTTCTTTTTCATTATCCCCATTCATTGTGTACAAGATTGCTGGTGGTCGTGCTTGGATTCAAGTCTGTCCCCCCTGGTTGCAATGAACCAATTTCGGCCAAAGCTTTAGCTTCAGAAAATATAAGATGGGACTCACATTTTGACTCATTCTAGAATCTTTGGTATACAGCGGAGTTTCCAATGGTTTGAACCCCTCCAATGACTGCCAAGGTTCCCATTTCCTTTTGGGCTGCAAAAACAGCTCAATCCATGCACCCCTTCACCACCGTGCTGCCCGAATTTTGGTATGAAGGAGTGTTTGTGCCGATATGCTTGTGTTATTTGTTTTTCTGCCAAACATGTTGGTGCGTGTTAGGTGCATTTCATGGTCCCAAACCTCCTTTCCACTATTCCACTTTTTGGTCACCTTAATCTCTCTGGTCCAAAGAAACATTGTTCCCCCAGAGTTCTTAATCTATGGTGTATCGTTTCCGATGACAACTTTGCAAAACCTAACTCACTGCTGCCTAATGGTTCCTATCTTTAAAGGAGAGAAGAGGCTTTTCCTCCCCTGGCCAACCCTTCCCAAACACGTAACCCATACTTGTATCCCGTCTTTTTTCATAATTGTTTTACGTGTCCATGAAACTTTACATTATTAACATGCTACCTGAATGCCTGTAAGAGTCTGAGACATTCACGCTTGTTTTTTCTTTGCGTTGGCAATTTCTCTTGAAACATTGTGCCAACTGTGTCTGACCGGGGGTGAATTTGCTTGGCACGTCCCACACATCGAGCTTTCCTGTTGGAAAATTGGTGGGCAAACTGTTCTGGGCAATGTTTTCACCACTTTTTAGATATATCATTTGTCTCACTGTAAGAAATGATTGTACCTCTTTAAAATTGTTTACTTTGCGAAATGGCCCTCGATAAACCTCCCCCAATTTGACTGGGCCAGCAACAAATTATCTTTCTCTTAAAGATACTTCGCGAATGTCTTTCCTCCTGTGGCATTGGTTTATAAACACAACACCGAAAAGGCTCCAGTCCAGCCAATACTTGCTAAAAACTCTCTTCTCTCGACTTTTAAATAGAGGTGGCACATTCTTGCTGTATGATCCAATATAATCAAGGGCATTTGATTAGCAGCACAAACCTGTTTCGCTACTTAGCAAACATTCCCTTTAATTTCCCCTAGCTGTGAAGCAATGTAAAGGAGTGTACTTAGTTTTTTGTTGTTCACACACAAGCTTTTCCCCTCCTTTTTTGTGGCTTTTCAGTTCTTTGTTATAAACTAATTTCCAATGACAACACAGTGGTAATATGTCCCATGTGTTTGGATGTTCATTCTGAGGTTTTGTAATTACCCCTCATTTTTTATAGAAACCTGCCTGGAACAGAAATGATTTGTTTATTATGGTCCTGATAAGTATCTAAAACCATGAATTAAAGAGGGGCTTGTAAACTTTTCTTTTTATCACACAAACTGCTTAATCCTTATTTCCCCATAAGTAACAACCACAACATTCACAAACATCAATATAAACTTGGTATCATTCTTCCACAATGAAGTAACCAGTGTACGCACATCACTGACACGCATCTTAAGACAGGTAATTCCCCCCCATCTTCCATCAAGACAAACAAACAGTCAACAAGTAATTTTCTTAGATAATTTAGAAAAAATACTTTACTTGCCCATTGACCCCTGACTACTTTCAAGCCCAATAATCAAATTGACCTGTTCAACAACTGGTGGCAATAGAAACCTGGAATCAATTAAAGGTATTAGAATGTAAATGGCAAGCCCTTCGCATAACAGTTTACTTAGAAATACACATTCTAGGATGCCACTCCTCTTCTAACTGGGGAAAAAAGAAATAAATGCATAATGTGCGACTAGAACAGTATACCCATATCTAATAGAGGGCCCCTGCCATAGCAAGAGACACGCCAATACTGGTGCAAACTAAGCATTCGGGTCCCCCATGTTCGTCAGCTCAAAACCCTAAAAGGGATCTTTCCCCGATGATCCTCTGTAGATGTGGTGAGACAACCAAAAAAAAAGCAGGGTGCGCAGACCTCAGACTTTAAATAGAAATCAAATATAATCGGGGGTTCACAATACAGCAAGTGTTGTGGCTTACAAGTTAACCAGACTGCCACTACAACGAACACACACGAAACTAAAAACATATATGTTCCGCCCGGTGGGCATCAGCCAGTGGCGGCCACGCAGCACCCATTCCCCCACGTACCATCTGAGCTGAAAAGGGCGAAGCGTGGTAAATACAAGACGACAACCCTCATCAAAGTGACGCGTGTCCCCCCCGGCAGTGTGGGTAATGCAAGCGTTGCCAGGAGGCCCAGGTGGTGTCAAGTCAAAGGTATACAATACTATCTCTCCTTTGTCCGGTAAACCCGGTTGTAAAGAGAAGAGTGAAGGAATGACCGACCTCGCCTAAGTGCCAGGGAGTCGGGAAAGGAGTGGATAAACACTCGGTTATTATATCTTCGCTTACTCTGCACGAAACCGCCGGCTGTTTCAAAGCGGGTTCTTAAAGAGTGAGCGTAAATGGGTCCCAAAGGAGGCGCCGACTTCCTTAGCCGCTTCTAGCTCCCTCCAAAAAATACACCAACAGGGAAACGACAAACAAAGAAACAAGTAAGAGTAGAAAAGGGACAACCAACAGGGTCCAATCGGGACGAGAAGCGTCGAGAAAACGGGTCTCGCCAGAAAGGACTAAGCGGAACACGACAGGGGCCTGGAACACAACAAAGCAAAATACAGGCCCCTGGTACAGTAGGGACACGGAACGGGGCGAGAGAGAGGTGGGGAATCATCTACATGCCGCCCACCCCGGGGCAAGACTGAATTTACGGCTCGCAAGGAGCGTGAGAAGGACAACTACCCAAACGCAGGCCCGAACATACGCAACTAAGGAAACACGGAGAGCGAATCCATCACAAAATTCCAAGGGACGAGCCTCGGAGGAAAAAACGCCGGTGAGGGGAAAATGAGGCAAAGGGAATCAATCACCCGCACACATCCGGTCGCGCAGTTGTGCGGACCACTGGAGCAGCCGGAAGGAAAGAGACCGGATCAGTATGGGGACAGATAATTGCAGAACGAACTGACAGACTGGCCCAAGAGGCACATCCAAACAGCAGCACAGTAAGCCAAGACGGTGGAGCTCGCCTGGTCCGGGGTGATCTGGATACGCCCAATGGGAACCATGGACGACGACAACCGAGCACCAGTTCAATTCGGCGCGCGGACCAAAGCTCGCCCGCCGCAGACCGGCACGGACCCCAGACAGAGCGAACAAAACAGCTAGAAAAACAGCGCAGCCCAGCCGGACTATAAGCGCAAGACGCGCTAACCGACAAAGTGCCGGACGCAATCCCACTACCGAGGGCATCTACGACGGCGAAGGATCGGAGGACACTACTCCGAAAGAAAATGGCGTAGGGATCAACCATAGGGAGGAAGGTGGCAGCGCCTAGTCATGACATCGGGAGTCCAGCGGGAGGAAATACACAAGCAGCCACAGGGGGGGAAAAGCACCTCCCCGAGGAGTGGACCCACCGGGCCTCTTCCGTTCTCTAGAGGAGCGCCAATCCGAGACCGGAAGAGGAACCGGAGCGATAGGCCCAAAACCCCCTCACCCCCAGCCATACCCCCCCTCCTCCCCCCCCCGCATGCCCGCCCCCTGGTTCCCTTCGCCCAGCTCCCCGCGCGCGCGTGCAGTACCTCAGGCGGAGGCATACGTCACTACACGTTGGCGTTACCTACGGCGATCAGGTCGCCCATTACGCCCGGGAGCTGCGCGGCAAATGACCCAACACCCCACTACTTTACCCCCCAGTTATAGGAATAACAAAGCGTCGGCTGGCGGCTTAGGGCACGGGAGGCCGGCGCCACGGGGTGTATGCGAGCTGCCGCCCGGAAAGCCCCCGCACAGTGACGAGATGCTTGAACTCCCTTCACATAACAGGCCAGGTGAAGAAAGGAGGGAAGCAGGGATCTGCACGTGACGCTACTCTTGCAAACCAAGCCTACTAAAACCCGAACAAGTGCAACCCGACGGAAAATTTGCGACGATCTACCAAGATGCAAAAAGAATGCCCTTGGATAGCCGAACACGGCGACCCGGGACGCCCGCAGATAGCAAAACGAGGGGGGGGTGCGATTAGAAGGACGCCCGACCTGACTAGACAGACGACAATGCCACAGGTAGCGCCAGATAGCGCAAACCGACTAGGGACCAGCCAGCCCTCCCACAATAACGTATCGAACGTCTCATCGGAGAACCCGACAGGCTGATTAGCAGGACACACAGGCAAAGAACACCGGCAAGGCGGGTATACGGGCGGTTGCTGCTGCGTATTCCGATGGACAGGCAAATTTGGTGACGGTGCAAACGGCGGGCAGGAAGGGACCAAATGAAATATGATCGACCAGAAATAGTCGGAGGCAGGTCGCACGCCGGGCAACGAGGGACCACGCACAAACGGATGACACGAAAAAGAAGGGACAGGTCGATGCCGAGGGAGCGGAAAAACGGAAATGAGGGGAAGGCAACGAGACGTCGCCACAGGGAGAAACGGACAGTAGGCGATCCATACGGCCAAGCACCCGAGACGCTGACCGCCTAGTGATCGGGGCAAGAGGGGAACCAGCGGGGCAAATAGCGTCGGCCAAAACCCGGCGCCCCCCCGCTCTGCACGGCAGTACTAGAGCAGCCGAGGGGCCCGCAAAAGCAGTGGGAGGTGTACACAGAGCCGGGAAGGCTTACCCGGGAGGTGAAGGAAAATGGCTGGGGGGATAAGCGGGGTCCAAGGACAGAGCGCGACAAAAACACAGAGAACTAGTGTTTGCGACCTAAAAGCGCGGGCGTACTTAAGGAAGAAACAATGGCCCCACAGAGGAGCGATGACATGGAAAACCGACGACAACACGATGCGGTCCCGACAGCCCTATGATGCAGCCACGGAGTCACAACATAAGGACAGGCGGACAGAGGGGGGAGACACCGAGACCGACTGGTCAAAAAGGAGGGCTGCGGGAACGGACAGATAACCACAATAGAACGAAGCAACCCGCGTCGCAAAACGGGCAATTTAGAGGCGATTCCGCAAAAAGGGCTGTCGGTGCTCTCCCACCGGGCCAAAGAAAGAACAGACAACGCCAAAGGGCAAAGCCAAAAAAGAGTGAGGGAGCGTGGAGGACGGGGTGAACTGCAATGAAGACAGATCCAGTGAAGAGGCCAAAAACCAGGGGGTAGGGGGCACGGGCGGGGTTGGGGGGGCACTGCACCAGTCGACAAAACCAACGATGGGCAGCGTGCTAACCGACCCGGGGAGAGGACAACCCGAGGCAGGGGGGAAAACCCCGAGCGGGCCGACAGGGGTGAGGCAAAGCCGACGAGGAATTCGATTCCGCCTTCACTGGTACGGGGAGGGGCGATGACTAATTATACAGCCACGGCAGGGCTGGCGGTCAAGGGCAGATCCTAAAGGAGGCACCATCGCCAGCGGTGCGGGAAGGGAATCTGGGGACACGCCACGGCATACAGAGGGAAGAACGTGACATGCAACTGTTACGGGCGAGCTGACACATATCTGACACTGGGATTGTTTACGAGAGCTTGACACTTAATCTGACACTGGGATTGTTACGGAGAGCTGACCACTTAATCGACACGGATTGTTACGAGACTGACACTTATATCTGACCTGGGATTGTTACGGAGAGCTTGACACTTATATCTGACACTGGATTGTTGACGAGAGCTGACACTTATATCTGACTGGGATTGTTACGGAGACTGACACTTAATATCTGACACTGGGATTGTTACGGAGAGCTGACACTTATATCGACACTGGGATGTTACGTAGAGCTGACACTTATATCTGACACTTGATTGTTACGGAGAGTCTGAACACTATATCTGACACTGGGATGTGTTACTGAGAGCTACCCTTATATCTGACACTGGGATTGTTACGGAGAGTGACCTTATATCTGACACTGGATTGTTACGGAGAGCTGACACTTATATCTGACACGGGGATTGTTACGGAGAGCTGACCACTTATATCTGACACTGGGATTGTTACGGAGAGCTGACACTTATATCTGACACTGGGATTGTTACGAAGCTGACACTTATATCTGACACTGGATTGTTACGGAGAGCTGACCTTATATCTGCCACTGGGATTGTTACGGAGAGCGACCTTATATCTGACCTGGGATTGTTACGGAAGCTGACACTTATATCTGACACTGGGATTGTTTACGGAGAGCTGACACTTATATCTGACACTGGGATTGTTACGGAGACTGACCCTTATATCTGACCTGGGATTCTTACGGAGAGCTGACACTTATATCTGACCCTGGGATTGTTACGGAGAGCTGACACTTATATCGGACACTGGGATTTGTTACGGAGAGCTGCACTTATATCTGACACTGGGATTGTTACGGAGAGCTGACCTTATATCTGACACTGGGATTGTTACGGTGAGAGCTGACACTTATATCTGACACGGGGATTGTTACGGAGAGCTACACACTTTATCTGACACTGGGTTGTTACGGAGAGCTGACACTTATATCTGACACTGGGATTGTTACGGAGAGCTGACACTTATATCTGACACTGGGATTGTTACGGAAGCTGACACTTATATCTGACACTGGGATTGTTACGGAGAGCTGACACTTATATCTGACACTGGGATTGTTACGGAGATGACACTATATCTGACACTGGGATGGTTACGAAAGCTGACACTATATCTCACTGGGATTGTTACGGAGAGCTGACACTTATATCTGACACTGGGATTTTTACAGGAGAGCTGACACTATTCTGACACTGGATTGTTACGAAGCTACACTTATATCTGCACTGGGATTGTTTACGAGAGCTGACACTTATATCTGGACACTGGATTGTTACGGAGAGCTGCACACTTATATCTGACACTGGAATTGTTACGAGAGCTGACACTTATATCTGACACTGGGATTTTTACGGAAGCTGACACTTATATCTGACACTGGGATTGTTACGAGAAGCTGACACTTATATCTGCACTGGGATGTTTACAGAGAGCTGACACTTATACTGACACTGGATTGTACGAGAGCTGACACTTATATCTGACACTGGGATTGTTACGGAGACTGACACTTATATCTGACACTGGATTGTTACGGAGAGCTACACTTATATCTGACACTGGATTGTTACGGAGAGCTGACACTTATATCTGACACTGGGATTGTTACGGAGAGCTGACACTATATCTGACCATGGATTGTTACGGAGAGCTGACACTTATATTCTGACACTGGGATTGTTACGGAGAGCTGACACTTATATCTGACACTGGGATGTTTACGGAGAGCTGACACTTAATCTGACACGGGATAGTTACAGAGAGCTGACACTATATCTGGCACTGGGATTGTTACAGAAGCTGACACTTATATCTGACACTGGGATTTACGAGACGACACTTATATCTGCACTGGATTGTTACAACGAGAGCTGACACTTTATCTGACACTGGATTTACAGAAGCTGACACTTTATCTGACACTGGATTGTTTACGGAGAGCTGACACTTATATCTGACACTGGGATTGTTACGGAGAGCTGACACTTATATCTGACACTGGATTGTTACAAGAAGCTGACCTTATATTGACACTGGTATAGTTTACCAGAGATGCTGACACTTATATCTGACACTGGGATTGTTACAGGAGAGCTGACACTTATATCTGACACTGGGATAGTTACAGAGAGCTGACACTTATATCTGACACTGGGATTGTTACGGAGAGCTGACACTTATATCTGACACTGGGATTGTTACAGAGAGATGACACTTCAATTTGACACTGGGATTGTTACAAAGAGATGACACTCAGAGCTGATGTTCGAACTGTAAAAGTGGAGTTGACACAGGAAGACGGTATTGGGATTGTAATCGGGAGCTGCTATTGGGATTGTAAACAGGCTGATAATACTGTATCACTTTCTTTTGTTGTCATTTATTCAGAAATAGACCTTAGAAATGTGTTCCCAAAGAATGATGATATAGTAAATATGTTTTTTTTTCCCTACAAAACTGTATTCCAGTTTGTGCTTCAACTCGCTGTGTTTCCTAGACAAGCGCGCACAGTGTGTGTGAGCTGTGACCGTGAGCGTGCCATGCTGCTGTGTGTGAGTGTACGCGACGTACGGCATGCGATGTGATTCCAATGCGATCAGGCTCTGATCAGCGTGTGAATCCCATCGCTGCGCGGCCCCTTTCATGGGCATAACGCGCTCACTACTCCTGTCGCTGCCGAACATTGTCAGGCACTGGCGGCAGCACCGGAAGACTCAGTCACTTCTACACAGGCAGAAGGAATGAGATTGTGCTGCACAGGAGGGGGTTTCTCGGCAGCCCCACCAGGTGGGAAATCGTGGCTGCAGCTACATGCCAACTTTTTAAAGATGACAATATGTAATACTCCGTCTCTCGTTAAATAAATGCTGCAGTATGAAGCTGTGTGGTCTTCAATGTAAAGGGCTGGGCGTCAACAAACTCTGGTAGCCATCACAGTTTTCTTCTTTTAGAAGTGGATCCACTGACTTCAAAAAAGGAGAATGTACCTGTGGAAATGATTCACTTACACCAGGTCTCCCCCCCCCCCTCCCTTACCCTCCTCAAATACTGAGCTACCTGTGCTGAAGCAGGGATATGCTGAAAACGGGACCTGTTGGTGTCCCTTGAGGACTGGAGACTGGAGTTGCCCACTGCTGCTTTAAGATTACATGATGGAGGTTACTTCTAGGTAACGAGATTGAATTATCTGATGCTGTATACAAATATTTCCTTTCAGTATCCGGTATGTACATTTATAAAACACAAGCGTAAACCCCCCCCCCCCCCCACCCTTCCCCTAACATCACAGCACGGCGTGCAATGAGGGGTCTGCATGGTCTGTAAATCCTATAAAGACCGAAATACCTACAACACAATGTATCTGGCCAGTAGAGGTGGAGAGAACATAGTGTCTGATCATTAAAACACCAGGTGTGTGTGTGTGTGTGTGCGCGCGTGTGTGTTTGTGTTTTAGGATGGTAGCAATACATGTTAAAACCACAATGGTCTTCCCGCTGTCAGCTGACATATTATCAGACATTACCTAATTAAGCACCCACTTACACCGCATCCTTAGAGAACAAACGCGGTTCACATTTCTGCACGCTTTATAGCACGTCTCTGCTTCAGCACGGCGGTTCTAAGTTTTAGAAATGCATTGTAATTTCCGCTCATTAGCAGTAAGCTATTATTTTGCTCCTGAACTAGTTTATTCGATTTCTTTTAATAAGCAGCTCTGCCTGTGTCTGCCGCAGCGATCTTTCTGTTTCACAGCGTGGGCTGCGATACACATTGTTGCTTTGTCAGGTATTTCTTAAAAGGATTTTTTTGTGCCTGTCTTGTGCTCTGGCATATTTCCATTTACGTACCGGCTGTATATGTAGGACTGCATTGTCCCTTTCCCACATAGTCGGGCAGGATCTGTAGGAACCCTATACAAACTCTGAACAACATCTGTTTGCAAATAAGAAAAGAAATAACTTTTCACTCTGGAAGAAAGGAGGCATAAGGAACATAGGAGAATTCAAATAATAGAAGATACACAAATAAAGCTGATCATAATGCAGTGATAGAAACACTATTTGAGGCTCAGGCACTCAGGCGCTGGAGGTGGACAGGTAAGGTATACTCTGCACTAACGAAATGCTGCACCTTGTTCTCAAACTGTGGTCCCCAAAGATTTTAGTGGAAACCCTTCCAAAAATGCACTGCAGGCTGCTCTCTGCTGCTGGCTGTAGGTTTTCAGTAACTGATTAACACTGGGGAACTTATTCTCTATCAGCCGAAGGGGACAATCAGGACGAAATTCCCCATAGATTTCAATGGGGGTATTTTGTCCAAGAACAGTCCAATCGGCCACTTCGGCTGATATAGAATAAGCCGCTAAACCTTATATCCAAGTCGAGGTTATGTTACAGAGCTGCCCCAAGGGTCTATGTGGTGATCATCCAAATTCTTATTATAGTTGCAGTGGTCTGTGGCATGGAAAAGTTTGAGAACCCCTGTTAAATTACACTCAGACGTAGTACATGCATGGCAGAGCTTCCCAGCAGAGGGAGTGGAGGAAAATACGGCACCCTATCCTTCTAATGTGTAAAGAGCCATGTTTTTTGACGGTTTTGAGATCTCTACACACTATAATTCCATCTATGAAGAACTCTCATGGTTGAACCCCTGAGAAGAATCACAACCTGCTACATTCCAGTATCTCTCCGGCCCATCTGACAGTAACCGGGATAAAGTCCCAGTTCCAGTCAGCTGGCACAACCATTGCCATTCACCAGATTATGTGCCGGCACCTTTCCATCAGCGGTTTGTCTAACTTTACCTAAACTATTGTTGAACGTGGTGCTGGGGCTTGGCTGGAAACAAGGCTTAGGAAGAACGCGATCCACATGGATGGTCTATGAGCCGCGTGGACATGTGGCTAGTCCTACAATGCTTTCCTTCTGCTCCGGACAGGGTCATTTATGTTAAATCCTTATGTGTCAGGTTTGTAGGGTGAGCTGTCGTCATTTTGGGGACTTTACCATTACAACTGTGATTGTTTGTTATGGCCCATAGGACTTTACAAAAGAGACAATACAGTACAGGGAATTATTATACAATACTATAAGTGCAGAAAACTCAGACAATAGGAGAGTAAATCCCTGCCCGCAGAGCTTACAATCTAAGTGGTATGTTGGGAGATTAACACAGACAGCAGGTGAAGGAATAAGGCTGAGCTCCGACAGAAGGCGATGCGACGTGCGCGCGCTAATGTGCGCGCTCACGTCCGTCCGCAAATTTGGGTTGTGCGGTGGGTGTTTTCAAACTGGAAACTCCACCGGCGGCAAAGTGCAGTGTTGTCGCTGCGACATTTTGCCGGCACAACCCGAATTGAAATTTGGGGCTACAGTCGCGTGACGCGAGCTGGTTCAGCCAATAAAGGCGAAACAGCTCCGTGACGCGTTCGTTACACGCCCCCAAATGCCGCGGTCTGGCTCCTGCAGTTTGAGCACAGATCTCTGTGCTGCAGGAGCGCGTGGTGGGGGCGCGAACGCTAGCAAGCTGCCGTAGCAGCCGGTCTGAGCGAGCCCATAAGTGCTGTAGATGGCAGCGCTTGGCCACAGTGGTTGGTAGGGAGTGACTGTGGGTGTGGGATAGTACCCGTGAGAGCAGGCTATTGGGATGCTTCATTTAAAAGGTGAGTTTGACTTAAAGGTAGGAGAGGGTGCTCGGCGTATACTGAGTGTGAGGGAGTTCCACAGGTAAGGGGCAGTGAGGGAAAAGGGTTTTAAGACGAGAGAGAGCGGTAGAGGGGAAAGGGGTGGAAAGGAGACAGTTATGGGTAGAGCGCAGGAGACGAGCAGGGGCATAGCGAGAGAACAGAACTGATATGTAGGAAGGAAAAGATCACTGGAATAATCCAGGAAATACGTGGAATAACAGTAAAAGAAGATTCTCTTGGATTCCCTATCTCAGTGTTTCCTGCATGGTCTATACAGCATTTTTAACTTTAATACAGTAATCTCATGCTCATGCTCTATTCTTACCTTGTTTGAATCCTTTTCCCTTTGCATTTCTGGAGACATAGCTGGTACTGCACAGGGATTAAATTAATTATAAAAACGCTGTCACAGGAACATTACGTGTTTCCCTCAAATGTGACAGAAGTTTGGCAACGCGGAGTTAATGATTTATAGTAGTAATCATTTCCTATTGTGCCTTTATCATTATATGACCAGTCCGAATAGCTGCTTTTGACATCATGTAATATATTGAATTCATACGGTTAACTTTTCTTAACCCGCACGTATGACATCTTAGTTGTGATAAAGCAAAATGTGTGAAGGTTACGGCTCGGAAACTTCGAACGCTGCATTTCCTTACACTTCAGTCTAATAAGGGAGAAGCAGTAAATGACCATAACCCAGCGTTTTTATAATGACTCTCTATATTGTGGAACAGTGAACATATTTCCATGTCCTTCAGTTAATTGCAAAGTTTTCAGATGCACCAGACCGGACACGCCAGGCTCCGGTAACCCCGGGACACGCCAGGCTCCGATAACCCCGGGACACGCCAGGCTCCGGTAACCCAGGGACACGCCAGGCTCCGGTAACCCAGGGACACGCCAGGCTCCGGTAACCCAGGGACACGCCAGGCCCCGGTAACCCGGGACAGCCAGGCTCGTAACCAGGGACACTCCAGGCTCCGGTAACCCAGGGACACGCCAGTCCGGTAACCCCGGGACCTCCAGCTCCAGTAACCCAGGGACACCAGGCTCCGGTAACCCAGGGACCGCCAGTAAGACCAGGGCCCGCCGGCCCGGTAACCCAGGGACACGCCAGGCTCCGGTAACCCAGGGACACACCAAGTAACCCAGGGACACGCCAGGCTCCGGTAACCCAGGGACACGCCAGGCTCCGGTTGCCCAGGATGGCCATTGGGATGGTCATTGAAAAAAAATCTAATGCCCATGTGTAAAAATGACTGTTTTGGGGTTTAATTTAATTTATTGTTCCAAAGTTGCGATGTTTCGGCCGATGCAACGGCCTTTCTCAAGTATTAGTGCATTGCCCGAAACGTCGCAACTTTGGCGCAATAAATGAGTGTGTAAGAAATCCGTAGTGCCCGGATTCACTTCCTTTTTTCTAGGCACTGGATTACAAACAGGTTTTCCTTGGACCAGGAGCACCGGTAATTGTATCATTGAATATTATTTCCTTATGGTGTGCAGCATTTAAATTCTACGTTACGTTGGGGTTTCATTTTCCGTGCACTATAAAAAGCCACATGTCTGCTTATTTCCATTTAACATACAGAACTCATCTTGTGCTGAGTATACTGAGTAATCACTTCAAGAGTAGGTAATAGTGATTTGAATATGGATCAGATGCACTTAGCTCCGTTATTTTCCCTGAATTGGCAGGTATCCACCAAGCTAAATATACGCAAAACCAATGGCCGTCATTTAACTCCTTGGGGGAGAGAGACCATCCTTCAAACCACACGTGGACAGCACACCTGAGGTACCTGAGCTATATGCCAACAGGTGCCATTTAGTAGAAGGAGTGGCTCATTGAATAAAGATACTGAGTTTGAAGCCGGTTCAATTCCTGGTGCCAGCTCCTTGTGATCTTAGGTAAGTCACTTTATCTCCCTTGTGCCTCCGCACCAGAAATGGGATTTGGATAAACATTAAATGGCTCCTTTAAGCAACTGATATGAAATTAGCAGCAGCAGAAACTCCCGAGGGTCACATTAAGGTCGGGCGGCCAGGTGAAGAGCTCAGAGGGGCTCCAGTCCGCAAGACCATCCAAGAGATCAGGTTTTTCAGGATATCCCAGCTTCAGCACAGGTGGTTCAATCAGTGGCTCAGTCTTCCTCTGAGCCACTGATAGAGCCACCTGTGCTGAAGTGGATATCCTGAAAACCTGACGGTAGGGTGAGCAGACGTCCCAGTTTAGCTGGGACAGTCCCGGATTTTGGCCGTTTGTTCCGGGCCCTGACTTTTCTGCCCACTATCCTGGTTTTCCTGTGCGCTGGCCGCGCATGCGCAATCAATGGTTGCCGGCCACGCATGTGCTGCGCATGCACACAAGTGACGATCGGCATGGGCGGTTGTCAAGGGCTGATTGTGCATAAGCGGCCAGCAGATGCTGATCGCGCATGCGTAGCCAGCATGCGCTCATTGTGCATGTGCAGTCGGCGCTCGCTGTTTGCGCATGCACAGTCAGCGCTCGCATCTGCGCATGCGCGGCAATTGTCCCAGTTTTTGCCAGGAGAAATATGGTCACCCTAGTCTTGGGGGTTCTTGAGGACTGGAGTTCAGCACCAGTGGTGTAGACCAGCGGCGCACAAACTGGGGGGTGCGTCCCCCCACAAGGGGGACGAAACTTTTCAGGAGTGGCGTTTACAAAGGCCCCGCACTGAGAGCGCGAGGCCTCTGTAAACTTAAATACCAGGCTCTGGTCACGCGTCTCTGACACCGCGGCGTCAAATGACGCCCTGTTGCCATGGAGACGTGACGTCACATGACCACGCAGCGTCATTTGACGCATCATTAGACGTGGGGGTGCGACCGAGGAGGGAACAGGTAGGGTGGCGCAGGTGCAGGGAGTTTGCGTTACCGCTGGTGTAGATCGTTCTTTGCTCAACCTGAGGATGGACCTTGCACTCAAGTAGTTGTCTTAAAAACGTATTCTGGTAGTTGAAATAAAGAAAAGGTATCACCTACTGTCGAAGAAATCACAACGCAACACACTCGCCTTCCAATCTACCACGCTGAATTCAACCAAATTCCCACCTGCAGAAACACAGCAGCAAAACGACCTGCCTGTGTCTTTGTTTAAACCTCATAGTGAATGCATCCAATAAACATGAATAATTTAGCAGTTCTATATTTGAACAGCAGAACGCCTGATACGGTATAACACACGTCTTTACCTTGCTACCTAAGTTGTAAACATTTCGTGCAGTCACAGTGAATCTTTTTAGAGAATAAAAGGACACGTTTTGCGATCAAGTCGCCGGTTATTTTTTAACGGTGGAAGGTTTTGAAACGGGGGCGCGGGGATCCTGCGGAGGAGATCTGCGCCTGGCATTGAGTTCTTTCCTAATGACTTTCCTTCCGGGGGGATTTGGGAAACGTCGCATTGTAGTTTGCTGCGGTATGGCTATCTCTACCAGCTAAAAATAACATGTCAGCTGTCCGAAATTGGCCATTGACACAATAAATAACACAATACACAAGGCAATAAATAAATACAATGCTAACTGTTTAAAATGAGTACGAGAGACCCTGATGGGCGCCATGCCACGGGCCTGCAGCTATCTGATGTATGAGTTTCTGGCACTGAGGAGGTTAAATAAAATGAAAATAAAAAAGGGTTTTCCCCGTTCAGCCTTCCATGCTTCATACTATTACTTTATTTCTTTATTAATTTGCTTTTAGAGGAGCAATTAGTGCGATTAAAAAATAAAATAAAAAATTATTTAACATAGGGTTGAAGCAGGGGGTCTTCGGAACTGAACCCCTTTAATTTCAGCTCTGGGGACCCCCTGCTTCCTGAGACACTTACCTCCAAAGGGAATGCCAGTATCTTGACAAAGGTTAAAGCTCCCGCGTCACGCGGGCCAATAGGAAGCCGAGCCTAATGATGTCATGGCTTCCTATTGGCCCGCAGGATGCGGGCGCTGTGAAACTCCGCCATTGCGTGAACCGTTAGCCGAGTGGAGTCGGCTACCGGCACCTACTACGGAGGTAAGTATCTCCGGACACAGGTGGTCCCCGGAGCTGAAATTAAGGGGTTCAGCTCATGAGACCCACTGCTTCAATCCTGTGTTAAAAAAATAATAATAAAAGCACATGAATTCTCTATAACCCACCTGCTCTCTCTAAAGCTTCCACATGTTGTGTTAGGCATGTAGTACTTCCTCTCTGTGTGTGTGTGTGTGTCCTGTCACTAATGTTCCCCATGTTCTAATGTTCCCTATTTTACATCTTCCCCTCTCTACATTACACCCGCGACGGTCCGTGACAGTGGTCTACAGATTACGTGGCACTTGTGGCTGTGAACAGTGCGGCTTTAACGGGGAGACAGAACAGGGCCCAATTTCTTGGGCGCTGTTGGCCAGATGGGGACCAGGCATTTGTTCTCCTAAGCTGCAATGAGCCTGGAAGCTAAGGAGTTAAAGATAAATATAGCGCCGTACCTATGGTATTGCATCCGTTAGCGGGACGCTCTGTGTCAAATTGGCGCATCATTTAATGAATGATTTGCACCATGGAAACAGACGCTGACATGCGCAAAATGATACCGCGCCAGGCATTATTTCATGGGCAAAAATGTCGGATATATCTGCACAGCGTCAACTTCTAGAACAAGGAATCCAGGTGACCTCTCCCTGTATTTACAGCAACAATGACCTATACCAGGGCTGGCCAACTCCAGGCCTCAAGGGCCACCAACAGGTCAGGTTTTCAGGATATCCCTGCTTCAGCACAGTCTTTGACTGAGCCACTGATTGAGCCTCCTGTGCTGTAGCAGGGATATCCTCAATCTGACGGTCGGGGCAAATATGACTGTGGTTAATAAAAGTAAAGCCCTGCATTACCCCAGCCTATCAATAATACCGTTGTATTATGCCCTGTGTGTGTATAGCTATCTATTATGTTGCCGGGTTCCAGCACCTCAGGGACAAGGGGTTAATTTTGGTTGCAGGAGAAATGTTGCAAAAGTTGTCTGTGACCTTTCCATGTAACAGTTTGCATGTTGGTCTTTCTAATGTTACATTTCTACCCACCAATCAGGGGCCGGGCAGGTAGACAGCACCTGGACTGTGAATGTTGCAAAGTGGTGGGTTTGTGTATAAGAAGGTGGTGAGGGAAGTGAGCAGAAGGAATTGCATCAGCTGTTAGCTTGGCTCACGTTTCTGTACCAGAGAGGATCCCAGTGCTGGTGCCAGGCCTGGAGTCCAGTCCAGAAGTGGGGAAAGGTGAGGGAAAATCTCTCTAGGGAGGTCCCTGCACCTAGGACTATAGGTCCCCCAGTTTCCCCAGTTGTTAGTAGGTGTGTTATCTGTTTATCTGTATTATTGTGGATTCATGTTTTCCAATAAATACATCTTATAAACGGTTGTGTTTCTGTCTGGCAATATTGATCCCTAGTATTAGTCTTGGTCCCCTGTGACACCCAATACCTTACCTGTTGGTGGCCCTTGAGGACTGGAGTTGGCCAGTCAAAGACTGACCCACTGGTTGATCCACCTGTGCTGAAGCAGGGATATCCTGAAAACATCACCTGTTGGTGGCCCATGAGGGAGGGCTTGGGTTGCCCACCTTTGAACTAATGGCAATGCCTTTTGTAACAAAATCCGACCCCTGTAACAATCTTAATACCTTTTTATAAGTTGGTTTGGAAACAAGTGAGCGCGACTTGGGAGGGGTTTGATTTCCTCCCCTTTGTCAGATATCACTTTACTTTCATCAAGAGTTTGCACAAGCAAAACTCCCCTCCCCCCCGCCTCCTTAACCTTTATCCTGGCGCTGATAAGGACAGTTAGATAAGGGAAACACTCCTCTTTAAAAAAAATATAAAATACACTTATTTATGTATAATTTTTGAAGAAACTAAAGCAGCACATTGTGTTCCGCATTGTCACAGTTAGATTGTTCAATTCTTTTCCGAAATGTTTTTTAATTGCTCCGCTACCAGGGATTAAATCTTTTACAGAATTAAAGGAGAAATTCATGCGGTTTTAATTAAATGTCATTTTTTTTTTTTTACACGGGATTGAAGCATGGGGTCTCCGGAGCTGAACCCCAATTAATTTCAGCTCAGGGGGACCCCCTGTTTCCGGAGATACCTACCTCAGTTTGGGGGTGCCGGTATCCATTCCGGCTGAGTTAGCTGGGGCGAAACGTTTAAAGCTCCCGCGTCACGTGGGCCAATCGGAAGCCGAACCTGATGACATCAAGGCTTCCTATTGGCCCACAGAGAGCTTCGAAACGCCGCCAAAATGGTAGCCGGCACCCCCTACGGAGGTAAGTATCTCCGGAAGCCGGGGGTCCCTGGAGCGGAAATGAAAGGGGTTCAGCTCCGGGAAACCCCAACTTCAATCCTATGCTAAAAAAAAACCCCAACGTGCATTCCCTGAAACCATGCACAGTATCAGTACTTTTAAATACCACTGGCCAATGTAGAAAATGTGGGAATCTCTTGAGCACGGTAACAGTTTCAACAGAGATATACATTTTGCTTTATTGAAAGAATAACCTTCCCTTTCCCTTCCTTCCGAATGAGATTGAACTCAGCCATCAATCCAACTTTTAAATACAGCCCTGCACCCCCCTGGCTCGGTGAGGCCGCAGGCGCCTCACGGTGAATAACGCTCCGTTCGCCTTCTCATTAACCTGATGGCTGCGCAATAGCAATGTATACTGTATATAGTGACTTTATTGATACACGTTTGTAGCTGCTCGTTCTAATTAGCTCACAATAACGTTTCCTGGAAGAGCGCGATTGATTTATATTCAAGGAATTAGATTAATTATATTCTCTGCTCGGGGCTGCCGCTGGGATGAGGACAAATAGAGAGATCGCGCAAGAAACCCTATAATTGAATTTAGTGGGAGCTGGTGGGGGGTCGGCAAAGCAAGCCTGAGATTTCAGGTGGTTACACCGGCGCGGTAATGCGGAACCTGCCAGATAAAGTGTGGTAATGACGATCCAGTCCGGGTTTTCTGTGCCGTGTTCTGATCTGTTGGTGAGCGTTGAAGAAAGACTGGGCTGGATCTGTATAACGGTTGACTTGCAGTCGGCTTGAATCCCAAATTACTGTTGGTCGCCCATACCGATGTGCTGTAGCAGACCTAAGGGTTTACGGTACTGGGGTAAGCTGTAGTCACCTGACTGCCAGAAGCTTAACGCTGCGGGGGGGGGGGCTCCGATCCGGAAGCATGGACCTCCCGCTGCGCGACTGCGGCAGGCGCTGTGTCCGGAGCGGCAGCTTTTGGTTTTACAGCTGTGGTTCTGGTGACCGTAAGTGTGGCTACATCTGTAAGGCCTCGCTCAGACAGGCTGCTACGTCCACGCGCTTGTGTACGCGCCTCCGCCGCGCGCTCCTGCAGCCCGGCGATCTGCGCTCAAACTGCAGGAGTTGGGTTGCGGCGTTTGGGGGCGTGGTGGGGGTGGGAGTGGGGGTGCGTAACGAACACGTCACGGAGCTGGTTCACCTTTATTGGCTGAACCAGCTCACATGGCGCGACTGCAGCGCCAAATTTCAATTTGGGTTGTGGCGGCAAAATGTTGCAGCGTCAACGCTACACTTTGCCGCCACAAGCAGTTTCTAGTGTGACAACTGTCATCCACTAGACTGAAAGAGTGACGATCGTGCGCGCAACGCGGCCTGTCTGAGCGAGGCCTAAGATGTCAGTCTCCATATCAGGCATCCAAAGTAGGGGCCACATGGAATACAGGCATTCATAGAGCCGGGGCGGCCAACTCCAGCCCTCATGAGCTACCAGCGGGTCAGTTTTTCAGGATACCCCTGCGTCAGCACAGGTGGCGCAGTCTTCGACTGCACCACCTGTGCTGAAGCAGGGATATCCTGTAAAACTGACATGGTGGTAGCGCTTGAGGACTGGAGTTTGGTTTCCCCTGAACAGGAGACAGGACCTATGTCTTCTGCCGAGCTCTTACAAGGGAAATCCCTCCCATGAGCAAAGTGCACTAATGGCAGAGACACGCTTACGTTGTCACGCTGCGGGGACGGATTTATTTTTTTTAAACCAAACCTGACACCTATTAGTTTTTCAAAATATATTTGTAAGTTAGTTTGTGGACATTAGGAGGGGTTGAGTTCCTCTGGTCGCTCCGTTTTGCGTCATGTGTATGTTCTGCAAGAGTTTGCACTGGCAGAGCCCTCTCTGACAAGGACCGAGTAGACTAAGGGGCTGGTTTTATATACTCAGAAGAGACTGCACTGGTGGTTTTTCGGACAAATACTCCAACCTAAAACAATGGGGGGTTTCCATCCGAAAATGTATCGGAGAGTTATAGAAGACACTGGTTCATTAAGAGGCCCCCAAAGAAATGAAACGTGTAATTAATTCCTAAAAAAAATAAGGCAGCCAAATCTTTGCTATTTGAACGGTTAGATGTGTTTCAAGAAGCCACTTACACTGTTCAATGCTTTGCAATACGTTCTTTTCTGCACGGTGACAGAGCGCTTCCTGATCCAGACTTAGCTGTACACGCGGCGTAATGTGGCAGGAGAGAGCTCGAGGGACCCGGGAAGTGACAGTCCTAAGGGTGAGCATCTGCATATCTTTACCCCAATTAATCGCTGGCAGTTTAATCACTTGATTGACAGGTGACAATGAGGGTGCCGGCGGCCATACAGTATCCCGCTCCCGGAGGACTATTCCCCTGCAGATATGTCCAGAAGAAAAAGAAGTGTTGGGATCTAGAGCAGGGGTTCTCAAGTCCGGTCAGGTTTTCAGGATATCCCTGCTTCAGCACAGGTGGCTCAATCAGTCCCTGCTTCAGCACAGGTGGCTCAACCAGTGGCTCAGTTGAAGTCTTCAACTGAGCCACTGATTTAGCCACCTGTGCTGAAGCTGGGATATCCTGAAAATCTGACCTGTTGGGGCGTCAAGAGGACTAGAGAAGGTGTGAATTTTGGGGTGAATTTGGTTCCGCAGCGGATCGGACGGTTCCTCTGGTTCGCGGATTGATACCGCAAAACGTATTTCGGGTGGGAAATGTGAGAACATCCGGGATACAGATTTGGCGGATTCGCCCTTCTATAATGAGGGCGGGAGTCGAGCGCCCCTGATTTAGGAGAACCCCACGGTCTCATTGCAGCCGTCTCCTGATCAGCGCGGGCACTATTAACGTGCGTCTCTGTCCCGGGGCGGGCGCGGGAAAGTTCCCGCAGGTGAAGCCTATTTCTTCATTTGCATGGTCCAGAAAAGGTCAAATATTCACCGTCCTTTTAGTTGGTGTCTGTTCTAGACTACAGTATGTCCAGGTGATGTTTCTAGGTAAAATATTTGGGGTTGGGTTTTTTTGAGGCAGTTTCACATCTCCCTGTTACCAGCGGGACACCTTCTTCAATACAGTGCACTACAGCTATTATTTAAGGGCCAATCAGTTTGTCAGTCTATATAATAGGCTATTATTTAAGACCTTTTAGCCACTGTGTCAAACACTCAAGTCAAGCTCTTTGGTACAAACATTTTCTGTTAATGTGATTTACCGTTTGAAAAAGAGCCATTATTCTAAACCCACTTACTGTAAAGAGGACCAGCTATAGGTTACAGCAGGGGGCTCAGCTCCAGTCCTCAAACACCCACCCAACAGGTCAGGTTTTCAGGATATTTCTGCGTCAGCACAGGTGGCTCAATCACTCCCTGCGTCAGCACAGGTGGCTCAATCAGTCCCTGCTTCAGCACAGGTGGCTCAATCAGTCTCTGCTTCAGCACAGGTGGCTCAATCAGAGGCTCAGTCTTCAACTGAGTTTCTGATTGAACAACTTGTGCTGAAGCAGGGATATCCTGAAAACCTGACCTGTTGGGGGGGTTTGGGGACTGGAGTTGAGCCCCCCTGCATTACAGAACAGGGGTACATAGCTAAGAGCATACAGTACTATAGATGTAAGAAAGGCTTGGCAGTCCAAGTTTCACAATAAAATAGCAGTGGTACCCTCTAGAACAGAGTGGTCCTCCTCCTGACCCGCTGCCGCCGCCGCCACACCAGGGTTTGGGAATAGGCAATGCACTTGCATCCAGGTGAATGCGCTTTCCTGGCATACTAATAGCATATTATTAGGTGGTTGCCTCAGAATCCTGGTGTTACCGCGAGTCACAGGAGAGGTTTGGGAAACACGGCCCTACAATAGTACTCAATCTCATCTGCCCTACAGCTACTTTCATTTTCAAAAACAGGGGCCGCGCTTATTCCTTTGACGCCATGTCTGTTAATTACAGTAAGAGCCGCTGTGCTTATTTCATTTTTAATTACAGCTGAGTTGCATTTATAGACGTGTCCCTCTTTATATTACCTAGTGATGACACGGAAATCACGTTATAACGCAGAATGTCACCGTCTCCAGAGGATTCAATGGCAGTGATACCGCACAACGCATCGCATCATCGCGCTGGCGAGAGCAATAACCGTGGTACATAAAAGGCGTCCTTCCTCCTGATGTGGAAGGTTGCCAGGTGTCCGGTATTGAATCGGACTGTCCTGTATTTGGACGCTGTCCAGTTAAAAGTTAGAGGTAATACCGGACATGTGTGTGTATAGCGGTATTACCTCTCTGGACATAGTGTCCTGACCAGTGTGGGGGACCACGGGATTTCCCCGAGCATGGAGAGAGCAGGGCTGCTGCTAGGGGGCTGGGCAGCTTCCCCCATCCTGATTGGCTGCATTACCCAGCAGCAGCCAATCAGGAGGAGGTGTCTGGAGCCTGGGGGTGGGGCCAAGAAGAGGAGGAAACAGCATGGAGCGGAGAGAGAGCTGTGTAAAGCTGTGTCCCTAGAACGTGGAGCAGCGCTGAGCCGCGCGGACGCTGATGGTCACCTGATCAAGCATGAGCCATTTCATGCCCATGCAGGCGAGCCAGTGTCTGCGATCGGGAGGCGGGTGGAGGTGGGGCAGACGGGGCAGTGACGTCGCTGGGCCAATCGCCCGCGACGTGCCAACGTCACGGCGCCGTGACGTTGACGCTGCTTCGTGCTGATTGGATGTTTTAAGCCGACAGCGCGTTGAAAAACAGCTTGGCTATCTGCTGAAAAATCCAGCTCCTCAGCACGCCTGCGGACGCTCGCGTGAGCCCCCTCTCAGGGCATCCTCATTGAGGATGCCGGGGCTCAGCGCGGAGCGTCCGTGTGGCTCAGCACTGCTTGTCCTTGTATGGACGCAGCCTATGTGTGTGTGTGCGCGTCTCGAGCTCGTTGCACTTTTCACCATTGTGTCCCGTATTTCTGGAGAAGCCAGCTGGCAACCCCATGGACGCCCCCATAATACCTGAGAACTCTCTGCTCTAGAACTTGCATCCCTAGTCACAATGAAATAATGCATTTCAATGTGTGAAGTCACATTCTGTCACCGCTGCCGCTGAACACCTAACTGCTGTGGCGCCGTCCTGTTTCAGCACATGGAAGTGCATTGACAGGACTTGGATAACAAAACGCAAGACAAGCGCCGCACTTGGTTTCCATGGCAACGTTAATAATGCGGAGTCAGGAAGCACTCCTTCCTGCACACCTCTATTTAAATATTGGATGGGCGGGAAGCACTCCTTCCTGCACACCTCTATTAATATTGGATGGGACGGGAAGCACTCCTTCCGCACACCTCTATTTAAAAATGGATGGCAGAAGCACTCCTTCCCGCACACTCTTTTAAATATTGGATGGGACAGGAAGCACTCCTTCCTGCACACCTCTATTTAAATATTGGTGGGACGGAAAGCACTCCTTCCTCCACCTCTATTTAATATTGGATGGGACGGGAAGCACTCCTTCCTGCGACACCTCTTTAAATATTGGATGGGACGGGAAGCACTCCTTCCTCACACCTCTATTTAAATATTGATGGGACGGAAGCACTCTTCCTCACAGCCTCTATTTAAATATTGGATGGGACGGGGGAATCCCCACCTACCAAGATAACGGTGCACAGCTCAGCGACTGGACTATCCAGGAAGCACGGCGGGCAGCGGAATTACCCCAATTTGACCCGCGCTTTGCTGTGCCAGTCTGCCCCATCCAGGCTGTGCCGAAGAAAAGAGCCCAACGCTACGCACCTGCTTTGTTTATAACCGCGTAGGTGCAACCAGGGCGCACAATGATGCCCAGGATCACTACCCTCCACCTGGCTATTTGGTATTCGCTTACCCCCAGCCCACATTTCACATGGCGAATAACGTGTACGCAGCCTGACGGGCGTCGGGTCGGTCGCTGGGAGAATCCCCTTATCGGGGGGCTGGGGGATGGTGCATCTTCCCAGGGAGGGCAATGAGGAAAGCAAGATGAATCCCTTCATTCCCTCAAGTGTTTATAATGCAAGGAATCTTGTTGAAGGTCCCACTCTCTACCGCCAGGGGGGTCTCAACTAAAAATCCAGTCTCAAGCCCCCCTCCAACAGGTGGTAAGGTTTTAGTTTTTATCCCCTGCTTCAGCACAGGGGCAAATCGTCCACTGCCTTCAGAACAGATGGCTCAGATCAGTCCCTGCCTTCAGCCGCACAAGGGGCTCAACTCCAGGCGCCCTACAGAGGTAAAGGATATGACCCCCCCCACACTCTCGCTCCCCTCCTCTTTGATACATACCACCACCCACACCCCGCAGTAGTTCCGCATTATGTTTCAGTTTCTCTTCTCTTGTTTTTAGTTTTTTAAAGCGATTTTTACATAATGCGACAGAATGTGACTAGCCAATCATACACGGCAAGACGCTGGACATTCTTACCGGCAGCCATTTTTAATGGCACCATAAAGCCTAACGCCCGAGACAACAAAAGAAAATGACAAGCCCATGGCAGGACATTCTTGACGGAGAGACCCATGATTATGTATAGGTTAAGAAGTAATACCTATTGGTGCCAGCGTAAGATGCATTCCCAGGGCACAGCCGCTGCAGTGCATCATACCAAGGAACATAGTACAGTGGAAGACCAGCATAAGGCCATTAGCACGATATTACCATGGGAACTGATGCCAGCCTCCATCGGCCCAATCAAGGCCTTGCGCGACCATAGAAGGACAGGCCGCCAGCAGAGACGTGACGACGCTCCGCGATGAGCCCTGCATCTCCAATGACGAGGGAGGCTCTACGCGGGACGTCCGCAGGTGTGCGGAGGCCGCTGGATTTTTTCAGCCGACAGCCCAGCTGTTTTCACGCGATGTCGGCTTGAACTGAAAACATCCAATTCAGACGCCGGAGCAGCATCAATGTCACGGCAGCAGTGACGTGGCGCCGTGACGTTGACGGCGGTGCGTCGCGGGAGATGGGCCCAGCAGAACGACGTCAATGCCCCGCCTCCCTCAAGTTTATCCCCCCGCCGATCGTATCATCTATCTTGTAGTTTTGTTTGGGTTGTTGTCTTCTCTCTTCCATTGGTCTTCTCCAGTTTACTATTTTTCTTTCTACCGCCACCACTTTTTTGCTTATTTTTCTTCCTTGTCGTCCGTGTTCTAACGTCACGGTTCTTTTTGTTCCTTACTCCTTCTATTTCCTCCTTCCCAGTAGCCCCCACCCCTTGTTATTCTCTACCTTTTCTTCCATTATTTCTGTTTTATCCCCTCCCCGCCCCCCCTCCACCCTTTAGTTTGTAGATCGCACCTGGGGTTGAGATCGCCTGCATGGGCATGAAATCTGCCAGAAACATTTCAGCAAGAGCGAGCCCTCCTTCTTAGCCCCAGCGCGCTCGGAAACTCCTCACCCCTCTAAGGCCCCCAGCCTTAGTCTGACTCACAGGAAAGAGGAGATCGGGCTTCCCTGGGCTCTATTAAGACTGGCGGGCTGGAGAAGTGGAAACGGTTCTCGGTGCTCTGCAATGTTCAAACAACTAATACGCTATTATTCGATATTCTTCTTATAGATATAATTTATTATATTATTATAAATCTAGGACAAATCATATAAGGTTGGAGAAGTTTTTTTCCCCCAGAAGTCCTGTACATTATATACATCGTGGTCTTCCCTTTAATGGTTAATTCTCCGTTACAGAAAAGTTTAGTTCCACCCAAATGCTATAAAAAAGAATAACATAGCTCGATAAACGGATCGCGTTAGAAAGAATGTACAATTGTATGCCATTGTACACTAAAGTATTTAATGATACCAATAGCGTGTGGTAAGTCGTCATAAATACACAAATATTGGGAGCCACGCTTGCACCCATCGCGTTAGAAGCGGATCAGCGTTGTCGTTTGTGGTGTAACGTGGTGAGCTGACTACAGCATGCGCCTCGTCTTCTCGGCGCTACGCCGATAAGACGTTCCCTGGGGAAGACGCAAGGTATCTACCTACCTATTCTGATGGCGCGGGTTTCCGGCCCCTCATTCTATTCTCTAAGATATTCCTAATCTTTCTTGTGAAGCAATACCAGCAAAGTATATTTTATTTGTCTTCTTTGATGTTTCACCTCGTTCGATCCGACCCTGAACAGTACATGCAGAAATCTCCGGATCCTACTGTTTTTCTTCCCCTTAGTCCCCACGAAAGCCGGCGCGCCTAGCTTTACCAGCACTCTCTTGCCTTCTGCGCTTCATTGATTGCTTACTTGCCTCAGAATTTAATCTCACCCTCTTCCTTTCCCCCGTCGCCCTTCTCCTTCTCCTTTGCCATAACGTCTTACGGTTGCACCCTTGCTGGTGGTCACCTCTTCCCTCTCCCAGCCTTGCATACGTGCATAAGCCGATCCCTTTAGCTCTCTGTGTACAGACTCACTCGCTTCCCTCGGCCGCACCTTCCGCCCCGTCACTGCGCTGCTCGAGATAGGGGCTCTGTCCACCATGCCGCTGCATGACGTCCAGATCCCCCCCCAGGGGTCTCGCGCAGCGCGGAATGGAGGGGTCACAGCGAGCCTGGTATCTGATCGAACTGTGATTTACAGCCGAAACGTTGTTGAATAAAAGTTTACTTATGAATTAGATATTTACAGGCTTGACGGTGCCATCTTCCTACACTTTGATGTTAAACATTATTTTAGATTTACACCCTCATTAAAAACCTTCCAGATGCTTGGAGGTTCCCCACTCTACGACAACAGTAACTGTTACATTAAGACACTGTGAGTTTTGGTAGAAAGTACTCAATGAACTAAAACCTAATTACTCAATTATGTATGGTAGGTCCATCCCTGATAAAGCAGTGAGCAAAGAACCACCAAACGTGTTGGGAAGATCCAAGCACGTAGTGGAAACCCTATACCGGTCATAGGGGGACATAGGTTGCGTGGCGGCGGGGGTATGCAGTCAGCATGAACAGATGTAGAGCCGCAGAAAGACAGAAAGACGAAGACAGCGCGAGGCACCATAGACTAAATGCCAAACTACCTGCTCATATAGTGCGATTCATTTGTTTTACTGACTGAAGCTAAAAAACCTTATTTGACATTTTTGGTTCTTTCTTTCTCTTTATCTGTAGAAACTACCTACACAGCTAACCACAGCCTAACCTACACAGCCTTAACCTACACAGCTTACCTTAACCTACACAGGCCTTAAACTTCAAAGCCGTAACCTACACAGCCTTAACCTACACAGCGTAACTACACAGCCTTAACCTACAGCACTTAACCTTCAAAGCCTTAATAACCTTCACAGCGTTACATACACACCTGAACCTACACAGCCTTAACCTACACAGCCTTAACCTACACAGCCTAACCTACACCAGCCTTAACCTAACAGCCTTAACCTACACAAGCCTTAACACTACAGCCTAACCTTCACAGCCTTAACCTACACAGCACTTAACCTTCAAAGCGTAACCTACACAGCCGTAACCTACTCAGCCTTAACCTTCACAGATTTAACCCAGAGCCTTAGGCGGGCATAGAGGGGTAGCAGGGTTGGGACCCCGCCTGCACGCTGAGGCTCACATGCTGAAATCTGCCGATTTAGCCCATGAGGCGAGAGAGCGGGGCCGCGATCGGGACCGGAGGGGGGAGCAGACTGTGGGAGGCGGGGTGGGGCAGGATACGTCGCGGGCCAATCGCCCGGGAACGCACGAGTCAACGGTCACGGCGCCCAAGTCACGGCCGCCGTGACGCTGACGCTGCTCCGCGTGATGGTTGGGTTCAGGACAGTGCATCATGAAAAAGTTGGCTGTCGGTGAAAAATTCCGCAGCCGCCTCAGCACGGCCCTGCGGAGGCTGCGTGAGCCCTTCAAGGCATCCTCATGAGGATGCAAGGGGCCTCAGAGCGGAGAGTCAGACACAGCTCCAGCGCGGCCTGTCCTTCTAGTGGATCGGCATGTAACCACACAGCCTAGGCCTCGATTCAGCGGTGCATAGAGGAGGAAGTTGGGGGAGGTGGGAGCTTCGGGAGGGCGGGAGGGAGGGAGGGCGACAGTCTGCTGGCGCGATGTGTGGGTCATCCCCTGCAGACATTTTCTAGGAGGTGGGGAGGGGTGGGCTACAGACTGAGGTTAGGGGATCGAGGCAGCAGTCTTGAATCATTCTCAAGAATGATTTACATTGGGTGCCGGAGTGGTTCCAGTGAACGCTGCCTGCAGCTTCAAAAAAACGTTTTTTTTTCGTTAGTTGAAACTGTTAGCCAGCGTCAAACTACTGGCTGGAGAAGGGCAGGATGCTACATGACAACTCAGTATTCAATTGAATACTTAGGTCCCCGGCAGCTCGCACCGGCAGCACGCCCTCCCCATCCGAAGCCGCACCTGAACGAGGCTAAACCTACAGAGACTTACTACACAGCCTTAACCTTCACAGCCGTAACCGACACATGCCAGGTTAACCTACACAGACTGAACACAAAAGCCAGGAACCAACTTCAGCTTAACCTCATAGATTTAACCATGAGCCTAAAGCCTCACAGCCTTAACCTAATACAGCCTAAGCTTCACAGATTGAAACTTACAGAGCCGTAACCTAACAGCCTTAACCCTTCACAGATTTAACGACACAGAGCACTTAACCTACACAGCCTTAACCTCACATTACCTACAAGCTAACCTACACCTAGCTAAACTACAGACTAACACACCACGCCCTTAACCAACAGCCTAGCTAACCTTCACAGTATTTAACTACAGAGCCTTAACCTACACAGCGCAACCTTCACAGATTTACCTACCCAAAGAGCCTTAACTACAGAGCCTTACCTAAACAGCCTGAACCCTTCACAGCATTAACCAAACAAGCCTTAACCCTACCACAGCCTAACCAATACCATAGCCTTAACCTTCACAGATTTAACCTACAGAGCCTTAACCTACACAGCTAACCTACACAGCCTTAACCTACACAGCCGTAACACCTTCACAGACCTACACTACACAGCCTTAACCTACACAGCCGTAACCTACACAGCCGTTCAACCTCCAGAGAACTTCACCAACAGAGGCTTTACCAACAGAGCCTTACATTCACAGCCTCTAAAACCTTCACAGCTTACCTAACAGCTTAACCTACACAGCCTTAACCAACTCAGCCTAACCTTCACAGATTTAACCTACACAGCCTTAACCTTCACAGCCTAACCTTCACAGCCTTCTACCATACACAGCCTTAACCACAAGCCTTAACAATCAGCCCGTAACCTTCACAGATTAACCTACAGAGTAACTTACTACACAGCCTAACCTACAGAGACTTCCACCAACAGAGCTTTAACCAACAGAGCTTAACCTACAGAGCATGCTTAACCTTCACAATTTAACCTACACAGCCTAACCTACACAGCTTAACTACAAGCCCTAACCTACAGAGACTCACCAACAGAGTTTAACCAACAGAGCCTTAACCTTCACAGCCTAACCTTCACAGCCTTAACCTACCCAGCCTTAAACCTACACAGCCTTAACCCAACTCAGCCTAACTTCACAGATTTAACCTAACAGTCTTAACCAACTCAGCCTTGAACTCACAGCTTAACCTACACAGCCTTATACCTACACAGCCTTCAACCAACTCAGCCTAACCTTCACCAGAGTTAACCTACAGAGACTTAACCTACAGACTTAACCTACAGAGACTTCACCAACAGAGCTTTAACCAACAAAGCTTACCTACACAACCTTAACCTACACAGCCTTAACCTACACAGCCTTAACCTACACAGCCTTAACCAACTCAGCCTTAACCTTCACAGATTTAACCTACAGAGCCTAACCTACACAGCCTTAACCTACACAGCCGTAACCTACACAGCCTTAACCTTCACAGCCTTAACCTACACAGCCTTAACCTACACAGCCTTAACCTACAGACTTAACCTACAGAGACTTCACCAACAGAACTTTAACCAACAGAGCCTTAACCTTCACAGCCTTAACCTACAGACTTAACCTACAGAGACTACACCAACAGAGCTTTAACCAACAGATGCTTAACTACACAACCTTAACCTACACAGCCTTAACCTACACAGCCTTAACCAACTCAGCCTTAACCTTCAACAGATTTAAACTACACAGCCTTAACCTACACAGCCTTAACCTAACAGCCTTAACCTTCACAGCCTTAACCTTCACAGATTTAACCTACAGAGACTTAACCTACAGACTTAACCTACACAACCTTAACCTACACAGCCTAACTACACAAAGCCTTAAACCTTCACAGATTTACCTACACAGCTTAACTACACAGCCTTAACCTACAGAGACTTAACCTACAGACTTAACCTACAGAGACTTCACCAACAGAGCTTTAACCAACAGAGCCTAAACTACATCTTAACCAGCATCTTAACCTACAGAGCCTTAACCTGCAGAGCCTTAACCTACAGAGTCTAACCTGCAGAGCCTTACCTACAGAGCCTTAACTACAGAGCCTTAACCTACAGAGCCTTAACCTACACAGCCTTAACCTACACAGCCTTAACCTACACAGCCTTAACCTACACAGCCTTAACCTACAGAGACTTCACCAACAGAGCTTTAACCAACAGAGCCTTAACCTTCACAGCCTTAACCTTCACAGCCTTAACCTACAGAGATTCCTTAAGGACTATCAGACTAACCACAGAGACTTCACCAACGAGCTTTAACCAACAGAGCCTTAACCTACACAACCTAACCTACACAGCCTTACACCTACACAGCCTTAAACCTACACAGCCTTACCAACTCAGCCTCAACCTTCACAGAGATTAACCTACAGAGCCTAACCTACACAGCCTAACTACACCAGCCTTAACCTACACAGCCTTAACCTTCACAGGATTAACCTACACCAGCCTTAACCTACACAGCCTTAACCTACCACAGCCTTAACCTACGACTACAGCCTACAGAGACTTCACCAACAGAGTTTTAACCAACAGAGCCTAAACCTTCACAGCCTTAACCTAGAGACTTAACCTACAGACTTAACCTACAGAGACTTCACCAACAGAGCTTTAACCAACGAGCCTTAACCTACACAACCTTAACCTACACAGCTTAACCTACACAGCCCTAACCAACTCAGCCTTAACCTTCACAGATTTAACCTACACAGCCTTAACCTACACAGCCTTAACCTACACAGCCCATTTAACCTCAAGCTTAACCTTCACAGATTTAACCTACAGAGACTTAACCTACAGACTTAACCTACACAGCCTTAACCTACACAGCCTTAACCTTCACAGATTTAACCTACGCAGCCTTAACCTACACAGCCTTAACCTACAGACTTAACCTACAGAGACTTCACCAACAGAGCTTTAACCAACAGAGCCTTAACCTTCACAGCCTTAACCTACAGAGACTTAACCTACAGACTTACTACGAACTTCCAACAGAGCTTAACCAACAGAGCCTTACCTACACAACCTAACGACAAGCCCTAAACCTACACGCCTTAACCAACTCAGCTTAAACCTTCACAGATAAACCTATCACAGCCTTAACCTACACAGCCTTAACCTACACAGCCTTAACCTTCACAGCCTTAACCTTCACAGATTTAACTACAGAGACGTAACTACAGACTAACCTACAACATTAACCTACACAGCCTTAACCTACACAGCCTTAACCTTCACAGATTTAACCTACACAGCCTTAACCTACACAGCCTAACCTACAGAGACTTAACCTACAGAGACTTCACCAACAGAGCTTAACCAACAGAGCCTAACCACATCTTAACCAGCATCTACCTACAGAGCTTACATGCAGAGCCTTAACCACGAGCCTTAACCTGCAGAGCCTTAACCTAAGAGGCTTAACCTACAGAGCCTCTAACCATACAGAGCCTTAACCTACCACCAGCATTACTAACAGCCTTAACCTACACAGCCTTAACCTACAGAGACTTCACCAACAGAGCTTTAACCAACAGAGCCTTAACCTTCACAGCCTTAACCTTCACAGCCTTAACCTACAGAGACTTAACCTACAGACTTAACCTACAGAGACTTCACCAACAGAGCTTTAACCAACAGAGCCTTAACTACACGAGCCTTAACCTAAACAGTCCTTAACCTAACACAGCCTTAACCAACTCAGCCTTAACTTCACAGGACTTGTAACCTACAGAGCCTTAACCTAACACAGCCTTAACTACACAGCCTGTAACATACCACAGCCTTAACCTTCACAGATTAACCTACACAGCCTTAACCTACACACAGCCTTAACTTACACAGCCTAACCTACAGATTATAACTACAGGAGACATCACCAAAAAGAGTTTTCAACAGAGCCTTAACCTCACAGACTTAACCTACAGAGACTTAACCTACAGACTTAACCTAAGAGACTCACCAACAGAGCTTTAACCACAGAGCCTTAACCTACCAACCTTAATCCTAACACAGCCTTAACCTACACAGCCTAACCAACTCAGCCTAACCTTCAAGATTAACCTACACAGCCTTAACTACACAGCCTTAACCTACACAGGCCTTAACCTTCACAGCCTTAACCTTCACAGATTTAACCTACAGAGAACTTAACTAAGACTTAACCTACACAGCCTTAACCTACACGCCGTAACCTTCACAGATTTAACCTACACAGCATTAACCTTCACAGATTTAACCTACACAGCCTTAACCTACACGACTTAACCTACAGAGACTTCACCAACAGACTTACCTACAGAGACTTCACCAACAGAGCTTAACCAACAAGCCTTAACCTACATCTTAACCAGCACCAACCTACAGAGCCTAACCTACACAGCCCTAAACCTTCACAGCCTTAACCTGCGAGCCTTAGCCTTGGAAAAGAAGAGCGCAGACTACGGCCTGGCGGAGTAAGGGATATGTTCACACTGTCTAAACGTAACATCAGAAAATATTACCTTTACCATCATAATGTATCAAGTCTATTTTCGTGATAAATACCAAATAAAAAAATTTAAAAATCAAATCATCAAAACGTGCAGGTCATTTACTGTATTGTGAAATATTTCGTATACAAATGTCATTTTATTCTATTTAAAGTAAAAAACAAATAATTTAGCATATTTTAATTTTACAATAAAACATTTTAAAAGAAAATGTATTTCACAATAAATAAATGAAACCTCACTTAAGTGCTTTGTTCTTCTCACGCCCAGCATTAATACCCCTCTTCTGCACAAGGGGATGGGGAAGTTGGTGTAATCGGTATGGGGTGGTGGGTTTGAGTTGTGGGGAGGAGGGGGCTATGGCTTGGGGTGGGTGGGTTAAGTGCATGGGATGTGGGGTTATGCGGGTGGGGGGGGGGGGGGGGGGGGGGGAGGGGTGGCGGAGGGTTAGAGAGGGGTGGGGGAAAGATGTCAGCTTCCACCATGCCCAACTCCTCTCCTCTCTCTGCAAGCTATCCACCATCCTCTCTCCCCCACTCCTCTCCTCTCCTGCCTGCTATCCTCACTCCTCTCTCTCTCTGCTGGCTATCCCTCACTCCTCTCTCTCTGCTGGGCGATCTCCCACTCCTCTCTCTCTCCTGCCGGCTATCCCCACTCCTCTCTCTCTCTCTCGCTATCCCCACTCCTCTCTCTCTCTGCTGTATCCCCCACTCCTCTATCTTCTGCCGGCTATTCCCCACTCCTCTCTCTCTGCTCTATCCCCCACCTCTTTCTACTCTAGACCCTCCTCTTCTCCTACTCTGCCGGCTATCCCCCACTCCTCTCTCTCTCTTTTGACTGGCTATCCCCCACTCCTCTCTCTGGACCATGCTATACCCCCACTCCTCTCTCTCTCTACCGGCATCCCCACTTCTCTCTCCTGCTATCCCCACTCTGCTCTACTCTCTGTCAGCTATCCCACCACTCCTCTCTCTCTGCCAGCTATCCCCCACTCCTCTCTCTCTCTACCGGCTATCCCCCACTCTTCTCTCTCTCCTGGCTATCCCCCACTCCTCTCTCTCTCTGTCAGCTATCCCCCACTCCTCTCTCTCTCTACCGGCTATCCCCCACTCTTCTCTCTCTCCTGGCTATCCCCCACTCCTCTCTCTCTCTCTGCCGGCTATCCCCCACTCTTCTCTCTCTCCTGGCTATCCCCCACTCTCTACTCTTCTGCCGGCTATCCCCCACTCTCTCTCTCTCCTGGCTTATCCCCCACTCCTCTCTCTCTCTCTGGCTATCCCCCAATCCTCTCGCTCTCGGGCTATCCCCACTCCTCTCTACTGCCAGCTCCCCACTCCTCTCTCTCTCTGCCGGCTATCCCCCACTCCTCTCTCTCTCCTGGCTATCCCCCACTCCTCTCTCTCTCTCTGCCGGCTATCCCCCACTCCTCTCTCTCTCCTGCCGGTTATCCCCCACTCCTCTCTCTCTCTCTGTGGCTCTACCCCCACTCCTTCTCTGACTGGCTATGCCCACACTCTCTTCTTTTCTCGCCGACTATCCCCAACTCCTCTCTCTCTCTCTCTCTCTGCCGGATATCCCCCACTCCTCTCTCTCTGGCCGGCTATGCCCCACTCTCTCTCTCTCTGCGGCTATAACACACCACTCCTCTCCTCTCCGGCTATGCCCCCATCTCTCTCTCTCCTTCTTCCTCACTCCCGGCTATGCCCACTCTCTCTCTTTCCTCACTCCCGCTATGCCCCCACTCCTCTCTCTCTCTCCTCACTCCCGGCTATGCCCCCACTCCTCTCTCTCTCTCTGCCGGCTATGCCCCACTCCTCTCCCCCCACTCCCGACTTCCCTCATTCGTCTCTCTCTGCCGGCTATGCCCCATCTCTCTCTCTCTGCCGCTATGCCCCCACTCTCTCTTCTCACCCTCCCCCCCACTCCCGGCTATGCCCCCACTCATCTCTCTCTGCCGGCTTGCCCCCACTCCTCTCTCTCCGGCTATGCCCCACTCCTCTCTCTCTCTTCCTACTCCCGGTTATCCCCCACTCCTCTTCTCTCTGCCGGCTATGCCCCCCACTACTCTCCTCTCTCTGCGGCCTATGCCCCCCTCCTCTCCCCCACTCCCGACCTATGCCCACATTCGTCTCTCTCTGCGGCTATGCCCCCACTCCTCTCTCTCTCTCTGCCAGCTATGCCCCCACTCCTCTCTCTCCCCCCCCCCCCCCCACCCGGCTATGCCCCCACTCCTCTCTCTCTCTCTGCAGGCATATGCCCCACTCCTTCCCCCACTCCCGACTTGCCCTCATTCGTCTCTCTCTGCTGGCTATGCCACACTCCTCTCTCTCTGCCAGCTATGCCCCCACTCCTCTCTCTCTCTGGCGGCTATCACCCACTCCTCTCTCTCTGGCCAGGCTATGCCCCCCACTCCTCTCTCTCTCTTCCTCACTCCGCTATGCCCCACTCCTCTCTCTTCTCTGCCGGCTATGCCCCCACTCTTCCCCCACTCCGCACTATGCCCTCATTCGTTCTCTCTCTGCAAGCTATGCCCCCACTCTCTCCCCACTCCCGGTATGCCCCACTCCTCTCTCTCTCTCTCTGCCGGCTATGCCCCCACTCTCTCTTCTGCCAGCTATGCCCCACTCCTCTCTCCCCAACTCCGGCTATACCCTCACTCCTCTTTCCCCACTCCGCTATGCCTCACTCTCCTCTCTCTCCCCCTCACTTTCTCTCCCCCCACTCCGGCTTTCCCCTCATCCCTCTTTCTCTGCCCCACTCCCCCAGCTCTCTCCCTCCCCCATCTCCGCCCCATCTCTTTTCTCTCTCCCCCTCTACCGGTCCGCCCTCCACCATCTCTCTGACACCTCTGCGTGCGATCAGCCGAATGACCACGTTTTCCCGGGCACGTGTGTACAGCCTGGATAATAATAGGCTCTTACAGCACGTGTCTCTTTTTTCCTTGTGTTTCCAACGTATTATTTTACTCTCTAGACTACGCTGGTTTGTTATACCCGAGGAATTTCTGTGCCCCCTATCATTATATGTACACGCAATTGGGTATTTTATCCCTGATATTACACAGACACACATATATTCATCTAAAAGCACCTTTATTTTATTTATGCCGATCCCCGTCGTTGCTTCACATGTGTTATTGCCGCTACGCGTCCCAGTGAAGAGCTTAACAAGATCAACGAAAGTAGCTGAGTGTCCGGCACACACCGCTTCTTACAGCTACAGCAAGACTTGTTTGCCTGGGGCGTACAATGCCCGAAATAACTAGGAACATGCCCGAGGGGTTTGAAATCCGCTTCTCCTGGAGCAGAAAAACTCCGTCCTGCTAAAGGGGAACTTGGCAGCAGAATAGCACTCGGCCGGGGAGGTTGCCAGGGTGCTGTGACATATGTCATATAATTCAGTTATCGCAGAGATGGGGCCGTGCAAAGGGCAAGGTGACACAGGATGAGATGCTTGTATTGATGGGCGAGAGTGTGGGCGGCCTGGGGTACCTGTCAATCACATTCTTTTAATTAGGAGAGCACAAAAAGTAAAGCAGGAGGTCGAGCCCCCAGACTGGGGGGGGGGGGGGAGAGCAGATGCAGGTAAACTCGACGCAGAAGAGTGGTCCAGACAGAAGCCTGCAAAATGCAAGGTAGCAGTAATCCGTGGCAAGCACAGCGAGGACGGAGGGGTGATTAATCACGCTCACAGCTCAGACTCCAGATATACGCACCGTGATGCTCTCAGCCAAAAACACAATACAATTGGCTCGCGTCCGTCTTCACAAAATGTCATTTTTTCTTTTTTTTGGTCGGCTTCCAGGGATTGCACTTTTAAAGGATGAAAGTGCGGGCCTGTCCGGTGAGTTTTCTTACTTCCGCACTGTGTAATGCAGCAAGGAGAAGCCTCGACTCAAGCGTGCCAGAAAGAGAGAGACGTCTCGGAGAAAGATAATTAAAAAAACGGCAGATATAAAGATTGTTATACACGATTTTGCAGGATTCTTACACCGGATGCAATGCGATTTGCTCTGAAACAATTCCGCCAAGTCAATGTCACATATTCCTTGTATTATTAAAACCAGCGCACAGTAGAAGTAGTGAGAAACTGCCTATAGAATACGAGCGACAGATAAATCAGGCGCCAGTCTTCCAGCCGCTGTCATTAGATGAAGGTGGAGAGCCTCAACGATGCGAAACCGGCAAGGGTGCCCGCGCCGTGACTCCTAACCGCAGCAGAAATAGGTACAATATGGCTTTAATAGGTCAGGACAGAGGGCGCTAAACTCCCGTTCCACTCCCAACAGGTCAGTTGGGGATATCCCAGCTTCAGCCCGGTGGTTCATCAGTGACTCAGTTGAGCCACTGATTGAGCTACTGTGCTGAAGCAGAGACTGATTGAGCCACCGTGCTGAAGCAGGGATTGATTGAGCCCCTGTGTGAAGCAGGGATATCCTGAAAACCTGACCTATTGGGGGAGGCTTAAGGACTGGAGCTGAGCGCCCCTGGGTAGGACATAAAATATAGGTACAGTAACCAGTAAATCCCAAACCAGCAGTTTGCTGATAAATAATAAATGCACCTACATACCCACTAGTGCAGGGGTGCCCACCTACAGTCCCCAAGAACCCCCCCCCCCCCACACACACACACACACACACACACACAACACACCAACAGGTCAGGTTTTCAGGATATCCCACGTTCACAGTGGCTCAATCAGTCCCTGCCTCAGCAAGGTGACTCAATCAGTCCCTGCTTCAGCACAGGGGGCCCAATCAGTGATTGAACTACCTGTGCTAAAGCTTGGATATCCAAAAAACCTGATGGGACTTGAGCTGAGAACCACTGTCCTAACCTATTAAACCATATTGTACCTATGTCTGCCAATGTGTAGGAGTCAAGGTTGGCTCCATTGAAGCTGGGATATCCTGAAAACCTGACCTGTTGGTGGCCCGAGGACTGGAGTTGCCCACCCTGCACTAGAGCCAACAATAACACGGTATTTGCCATGCACTGATTGCCGGTGCATTGGAAAAAATATTCTCACAATCGTTTGGCTGCTTCAAAATCCCATCCAATATTTAAATACAGGTGCGCAGGAAGGAGTGCTTCCCGTCCCATCCAATATTTATAAACAGGGTGCCAGGAAGGAGTGCTTCCCGTCCCATCCAATATTTAATAGAGGTGTGCAGGAAGAGAGTGCTTCCCGTCCCATCCAATATTTAAATAGAGGTGTGCGGAAGGAGTGCTTCCCGTCCCATCAATATTTAAATACAGGTGTGCAGGAAGGAGTGCTTCCCGTCCCATCCAATATTTAATAGAGGTGTGCAGGAAGGAGTGCTTCCCGTCCCACCAACTATTTAAATAGAGGTGGCAGGAAGGAGTGCTTCCTGTAAATCCAATATTTAAATAGAGGTGTGCAGGAAGGAGTGCTTCCCGTCCCATCCAATATTTAAAAGAGGGTGTCAGGAAGGAGTGCTTCCCGCCCACCAATATTTAAATACAGGTGCGCAGGAAGGAGTGCTTCCCGTCCCATCCAATATTTAAATAGAGGTGTGCAGGAAGGAGTGCTTCCCGTCCCATCCAATTTAAATAGAGGTGTGCAGGAAGGAGTGTTCCCGTCCCATCCAATATTAAATAGAGGTGTGCAGGAAGGAGTGCTTCCCGTCCCATCCAATATTTAAATAGAGGTGTGCGGAAGGAGTGCTTCCCGTCCCATACCAATTTAAATACAGGTGTGTGCAGGAAGGAGTGCTTCCCGTCCCATCCAATATTAAAGAGGTGTGCAGGAAGGAGTGTTCCCGTCCATCCAAATTTAATAGAGGTGCGCGGAAGGAGTGCTTCCCGTCCATCAATATTTAAATAGAGGTGCGCAGGAAGGAGTGCTTCCTGTACATCCATATTTAAATAGAGGTGTGCGAAGGAGCGCTTCCTGTCCCATCCAATATTTAAATACGGTGTGCGAGGAAGGAGTGCTCCTGTCCCATTCAATATTTAAATAGAGGTGTGCAGGAAGGAGTGCTTCCCGTCCCATCCAATATTTAAATAGAGGTGTGCAGGAAGGAGTGCTTCCTGTCCCATCCAATATTTAAATAGAGGTGTGCAGGAAGGAGTGCTTCCCGTCCCATTCAATATTAAATAGAGGTGTGCAGGAAGGAGTGCTTTCCCGTCCCATCCAAATTTAAATAGAGTGGTGCAGGAAGGAGGCTTCCCGTCCCATCCATATTTAAATAGAGGGTGCGGAAGAGTGCTTCCTGCACACCTCTATTTAAATATTGGATGGGACGGGAAGCACTCCTTCCCGCACACCTCTATTTAAACATTGGATGGGTCAGGAAGCGCTCCTTCCCGCACACCTCTATGTAAATATTGGATGGGACAGGAAGCACTCCTTCCTGCACACCTCTATTTAAATATTGGATGGGACGGGAAGCACTCCTTCCTGCACACCTCTATTTAAATATTGGATGGGACGGGAAGCACTCCTTCCTGCACACCTCTATTTAAATATTGGATGTTACAGGAAGCACTCCTTCCTGCGCACCTCTATTTAAATATTGGATGGGACGGGAAGCACTCCTTCCTGCACACCTCTATTTAAATATTGGATGGGACGGGAAGCACTCCTTCCTGCGCACCTGTATTTAAATATTGGATGGGACGGGAAGCACTCCTTCCTGCACACCTCTATTTAAATATTGGATGGGACGGGAAGCACTCCTTCCTGCACACCTCTATTTAAATATTGGATGGGACGGGAAGCACTCCTTCCTGCACACCTGTATTTAAATATTGGATGGGACGGGAAGCACTCCTTCCTGCGCACCTGTATTTAAATATTGGATGGGATTTTGAAGCAGCCAAACGATTGTGAGATATTTTTTTCCAATGCCACCGGCAATCAGTGCATGCAAAATACCGTGTTATTGTTGGCTCTAGTGCAGGGGTGGGCAACTCCAGTCCTCAGGGGCCACCAACAGGTCAGGTTTTCAGGATATCCCAGCTTCAATGGAGCCAACCTTGACTCCTACACATTGGCAGACATAGGTACAATATGGTTTTAATAGGTTAGGACAGTGGTTCTCAGCTCAAGTCCCATCAGGTTTTTTGGATATCCAAGCTTTAGCACAGGTAGTTCAATCACTGATTGGGCCCCCTGTGCTGAAGCAGGGACTGATTGAGTCACCTTGCTGAGGCAGGGACTGATTGAGCCACTGTGAAGCTGGGATATCCTGAAAACCTGACCTGTTGGTGTGTGTGTGTGTGTGTGTGTGTGTGTGTGTGGGGGGGGGGGGGGGTTCTTGGGGACTGTAGGTGGGCACCCCTGCACTAGTGGGTATGTAGGTGCATTTATTATTTATCAGCAAACTGCTGGTTTGGGATTTACTGGTTACTGTACCTATATTTTATGTCCTAACCCAGGGGCGCTCAGCTCCAGTCCTTAAGCCTCCCCCAATAGGTCAGGTTTTCAGGATATCCCTGCTTCAGCACAGGTGGCTCAATCAATCCCTGCTTCAGCACAGGTGGCTCAATCAGTCTCTGCTTCAGCACAGGTAGCTCAATCAGTGGCTCAGACTGAGTCACTGATTGAACCACCTGTGCTGAAGCTGGGATATCCGACCAACCTGACCTGTTGGGAGTGGGACGGGAGTTTAGCGCCCCTGTCCTGACCTATTAAAGCCATATTGTACCTATTTCTGCTGCGGTGTAGGAGTCACGGCGCGGGCACCCTTGCCGGTTTCGCATCGTTTGAGGCTCTCCACCTTCATCTAATGACAGCGGCTGGAAGACTGGCGCCTGATTTATCTGTCGCTCGGGTATTCTAGGGCAGTTCTCACTACTTCTACTGTGCGCCTGGTTTTAAATAATACAAGGAATATGTGACATTGACTTGGCGGAATTGTTTCAGAGCAAATCGCATTGCATCCGGTGTAAGAATCCTGCAAACATCGTGTATAACAATCTTTTATATCTGCCGTTTTTTAATTATCTTTCTCCGAGACGTCTCTCTCTTTCTGGCACGCTTGAGTCGAGGCTTCTCCTTGCTGCATTACACAGTGCGGAAGTAAGAAAACTCACCGGACGGCCGCACTTTCATCCTTAAAAGTGCAATCCCTGGAAGCCGACCAAAAAAAAAGAAAAAAATGACATTTTGTGAAGACGGACGCGAGCCAAATTGTATTGTGTTTTTGGCTGAGCATCACGGTGCGTATATCTGGAGTCTGAGCTGTGAGCGTGATTAATCACCCCTCCGTCCTCGCTGTGCTTGCCACGGATTACTGCTACCTTGCATTTTGCAGGCTTCTGTCTGGACCACTCTTCTGCGTCGAGTTTACCTGCATCTGCCTCCCCCCCCCCCCCCAGTCTGGGGGCTCGACCTCCTGCTTTACTTTTGTGCTCTCCTAATTAAAAGAATGTGATTGACAGGTACCCCAGGCCGCCCACACTCTCGCCCATCAATCACAAGCATCTCATCCTGTGTCACCTTGCCCTTTGCACGGCCCCATCTCTGCGATAACTGAATTATATGACATTATGTCACAGGCACCCTGGCAACCTCCCCGGGCCGAGTGCTATTCTGCTGCCAAGTTCCCCTTTAGCAGGACGGAGTTTTCTGCTCCAGGAGAAGCGGATTTTCAAACCCCTCAGGCATGTTCCTAGTTATTTCGGGCATTGTACGCCCCAGGCAAACAAGTCTTGCTGTAGCTGTAAGAAGCGGTGTGTGCCGGACACTCAGCTACTTTCGTTGATCTTGTTAAGCTCTTCACTGGGACGCGTAGCGGCAATAACACAATGTGAAGCAACGACGGGGATCGGCATAAATAAAATAAAAGGTGCTTTTAGATGAATATATGTGTGTCTGTGTAAATATCAGTGGATAAAATACCCAAATTGCGTGTACATATAATGATATGGGGGCACAGAAATTCCCTCGGGTATACAAAACCAGCGTAGTCTAGAGAGTAAAATAATACGTTGGAAAACAAGGAAAAAAGAGACACGTGCTGTAAAGAGCCTATTATTATCCAGGCTGTTACACACGTGGCCCGGGAAACGTGGTCATTCGGCTGATCGCACAGCAGAGGTGTCCAGAGAGATGGTGGAGGGCGGAGCCGGGAGAGGGGGAGAGAGAAAAGAGATGGGGCGGAGATGGGGGAGGGAGAGAGCTGGGGGAGTGGGGCAGAGAGAGAGAGGAGTGAGGGGAAAGCCGGGAGTGGGGGGAGAGAAGAGTGAGGGGGGAGAGAGAGGAGTGAGGGCATAGCCGGGAGTGGGGGAAAGAGAGGAGTGAGGGTATAGCCGGGAGTTGGGGAGAGAGGAGTGGGGGCATAGCTGGCAGAGAGAGAGGAGTGGGGGCATAGCCGGCAGAGAGAGAGAGAGAGGAGTGGGGGCATAGCCGGGAGTGGGGGAGAGGAGTGGGGGCATAGCTGGCAGAGAGAGACGAATGAGGGCATAGTCGGGAGTGGGGGAGAGGAGTGGGGGCATAGCCGGCAGAGAGAGAGAGAGGAGTGGGGGCATAGCCGGGAGTGAGGAAGAGAGAGAGAGGAGTGGGGGCATAGCTGGCAGAGAGAGAGGAGTGGGTGATAGCCGGCAGAGAGAGAGAGGAGTGGGGGCATAGCTGGCAGAGAGAGAGGAGTGGGGGCATAGCCAGCAGAGAGAGACGAATGAGGGCATAGTCGGGAGTGGGGGAGAGGAGTGGCGCTGCTCCTGTTCGGAGCACACATGTGTAGTGTTCAGCCGGCGCGCTCACTGCCGGTAACAGATCTGGCTGTTGATGTGTGAGAGGGCGCTGTCCCTGTTCGGAGCACACATGTGTAGTGTTCAGCCGGCGCGCTCACTGCCGGTAACAGACCTGGCTGTTGATGTGTGAGAGGGCGCTGCTGACTTTGAAAACCTTGAAAGTATTGCACTCCCCTCTGTCACTAAGAGCTGGCGTGGCCAACTGCAGTCCTCAGGAGCCATCGACAGGTCCGGTGGTCAGGATATCCCTGCTTTAGCACAGGTGGCTCAATCAGTGACTCAGTCAAAGACTGAGCCACCTGTGCTGAAGCAGGGATATCCGTAAAACCTGACCTGTTGGTTGCCCTTGATGACTGGAGTTGGCCACCCCGGTAAGAGATTAAGAGGAGGATGTCTTCAAAGTGCAAGGAGGCAGCTGCTAATCCTGACTTTTTACAGGGTGATAGTATTGACGCCCTTGGGGCCCAGTGACATTAGGGACATATAAATGGGTGAGTGAGGTAGGATTAGATGGACACTTACAATGGGAGGGGAACTGAGAGATTTGTTCCTGGTACTTGTTTTGTTTCCGTGCCCTAAGTAAGTGAGATGGGGTTTGGACCAACACATTGATATTTTATTGACTTCCAACTAGTGAGGCTTTTTAATCGTCAGTGAGACTTGACAGATCTGTATTATGTAGGTGGATTAACCATTAATTTGTATATAAGGACAACCAGACGGCTCCAAATCAGACAAATGTGTCTGTTTTTTTATTTTATTAAAATATTGAAATCATAGATGTATTTGTAAGACTTTGTAGCAAGCTGCTTCCATCCCAACACTATACATATTTTGCTTTTTCTGACCGTTCCCCATCTTGCTGCTATTTGGGATGTCTTATTTGGGATGTGTGCCTCCCAAACCGCCTCCTTCTCTGGTACTCTTACCTCAGAAGAGTGTGAGGTCGGACCCTAAAACAGTGGAAACAATGCATTATAGACAAGATGTAGGCCTCACCGTTTCCTACGCTTGTTCTTACATGTACAGGCTCAGCAGCACCAATGGGACAATCTATTTTGCTTTTGATATATTTATCTCTAGCCATTGGGATCAGGAACTCCATTTTGTGCGACATTAGGGGTGAACAGGGATGTTTTTGCAACAATCAGAACGTTGTTGTGTTGACATTGTGTACAGGAAAAACGACTGCAGAAACTTAACCTGGCACAGCTCCCGATGAGGTGACACCCAACCTCTTCTGTTGTGGGGTTTGCAAGCGGGAATCATGGCTGACACACAGAACTGGAACATACCTCAATAAAGCGGCACAATGTGAAATCTTATATGTTTTTTTTAATATATAATTCAGTTCTGTTGTATTAAATAATGGTGACTGTTTTTTTTTTTTTTTTTTACATTTTTTTATTAAACTTTTAATGCCATTTTGAATGAGTTTTAAAGCATCCTTTGATTTCCATAGCAGGTTTATCCCACCTCCCCAGCAGTGCAAGAGCTTTGCAACATTTTCCTGTTTGGGATCATTGTTGGTTTGTGCCCAGCAGTTTGAGCTGCAAACTGTAACAATAGATAATGTTACCTTAGTAATATAAGGATATATTGTAGCTGCTGAGTTACACTGACTGAAGCAGCCATTATGTTAGGCACACACTCAGGATTTTTTCAGAATTATAATAACAGAAGCACCAAACGATTGCCAGCTTAGGTAAGAATGTAGAATTATACATTGTCACACGCTTTACATATAATAATAGTAATAAAACAAAAAGTTGGAAAGTAGTATAGCTGCTTTAATCTGGCCGGCTGTACGGCTGCTCTGCAGGTTGTTTCGCGAGGCGCTTCTGAAGGAGCCATGTGCTGAGCTGTCTGTCTGTCAGCGTTCAGCAGCGTGCAGATTCGGGCATATCGCAGCAGTCTGCGCTGAGACACGGAGGGAGGGAGGTGTGGGGGTGTGGGGTGGCTGACAGCTTCCAGCACTTCTGGCAGTGGATAGAAAAGAGGAGATTGTAACGGGATCCCCCGCTGCTCACACCAACTTCATTGTCTTTTGGACTGAAGCGGGGTCTATAATGTGCAAACCTAGGAGAAAATAGCACCAGATGCATGGATAAGAGAAACATTGTATTAAAGGACATAGACACACACACGCATACACACACACACACACACACACACACACACACACACACACAGTCACTCACAGACACACATGCACAGTCACTCACAGACATACACACACACAGTGACTCACATATACATATATACAGTACATACTGTACACACACTCACTCATAGACTCACAGGCACACACACACACACAGTCAGTTACAGACACACTTATACATAGATACACAGACACACATAGACACACACAGACCACATATGCATACACACACAGTCACTCACAGACACACTGTCACTGACAGACGGGCACAGTCACTCACAAACACACAAATATTCACTTCTGTGCTCACTTATATAGATATATACAGTCACTCACACATAGACATAGTCACTCACAGATACACACATACACTCAGTACTCACAGTATATATACACACAGTCACTCACATATACATTCATTCACTCACTTATATAAACATACAGTATGCACAGTCACTCGCAGACATACACATATACATTGAGTCACTCACTTATACAAACATATACAGTACACAGTCACTCACAGACACACACACACACACACACACACACACACACACACACACACACACCCACCACACCACCACACAAACGACACATCACCCACACACACACACACACACACACTCACACACACACACAGTATATACACAAAGACACGCACATAATCACAGACACATATATACACTGGTACATATATACTCACACAGACACATTCATACTCACAGACACAAAGAATATACTTATAGACATATTTAGACACACTGGCACATATATACCATACTACCATACACACAGACACATACAGTATATACACAAAGACACATACAGTATATACACACAGACACATACAGTATATACAGTATGAGATCAACCTCCTGTATTTTAAACATTTGGGGTCTCAGTGCAGTTAATTAACTATGTAGGATCAAGCGGTCTATGGATAAAGCGTACAAGATATGTGTCACCCCTGTGCAGATAAAACACAAGGACATTTTCATGTAATCCCAATTTCCCCCTTCAGGGAATTATTTTGCTCCACCTTGGGTAACCTGCGTTGCCTTCATATTACTTAGTGTCACTTAATTGCTTGAATAACTGTGGGCTGCAGAGAATAAATTGTCTCCCTAATGATTAGCTTTTCCAAGTGTCGAATGGCCCAGATGTTAATTGGGAACCTAAGCTTCTTAATTGCCCCGAAATTCAGAGATCATGCAGGAGTGGAGGTCATAAATCAATGGGAGATCATAACTTGCAGCTTATCTTGTCATGTTGAAATAGTTACACAGCCAGCAGTTAAACATACCCTCCAGAGGTACCTATTGTGTAGGTACTGTGCCTACTAAAGCCAGCAGTACCTACTGTACCTATTGTTGCCCATCGGTGAGAGCACAGGGGCGCTCCAATGCCGGTCTCCCATTGGTTGGGGCTCGGAACCCTCACTTTTTACAGCAGCATAGAGATTGTTCACCGATGTGAAAAATAATCCGTGTGTTATATAGGGAAGTTATCACTACGTGTATGTTATGTATATACAGTGGCCTGCAGAAGTATTCACCCCCTGCCAGTAATCTCACAAGATGTTGAGTTACAAATAATGTATGCACAGTTTTTCATACAAACTTTTTTCTTAATTCAAAGCTACAGCGCTGTAGTTGTTAGCTGAGCACTGTTATATGAGGAACAGGTTGAAATGTCAGCAAAGGAAATGTACTCGGTGCATAAGTATTCTGCCCCATTTCTCCATACTTGGTAGACGCACCATTTGCTGCAATTACCGCTATGAGTCTTTTTGGATCGCTCCCTTCTTGCTTTGCACAGTAGGATGGTGACATTTGTGCCCATTCTTCACGGGTAAATCGATCCAGTTCTGATAAGTTTGTTGGGGATCGTCGATGGACGGCAATCTTCAAGTCTCGCCATAAAAGTTCGATTGGATTTAAGTCAGGACTGTGACTGGGTCACTCAAGAACATCCATTCTCGTCTTGTTCAACCACCCCAGTGTGGCTTTGGCTTTGTGCTTTGGTTCATTGTCCTGCTGACATGTGAATTTCCTCCCCAGTGAGGGTCTTGGCTGAACTCAAACAGGTTTTCCACAAGGATTCACGTGTAGTTTGCCCCATCCATTCCCCCCTCTACCTGAGATGCCTCCCAGTCCCTGCTGAATAGAAGCTTCCCCATAACATGATGCTTGACTGTTGGGATGGTGTTGACTGGGTGATGTGGAGTGTTGGGGTTGCGCCAGACGTAATGCTTGGAATTTAGACCAAACGTTAGTTTAAAACTCACACTTGCTGTACAAAACCACATGCAGTAAGAAAATTCTGCAGAACTGGAGCAAGAAGCAGCTGGAAAGTTATCAGAGAATTCAAAATCCGGTACTGTACAGTATTTTTGCCGCAGTTTTGATCCAGTAGAACAGTGTTTCTCAACCAGGGAGCAGCAGCCTCCAGGAGCAGCACAGTAATGGCAGCTCAGCTGGGGCATCCTGCGCTGTCTGGAGACTGAGTGGCTGTGATCTGTCTCTACTACCTCTCCTCCCAGCCCGACACAGAGGAGAGACGACTTGTGGATCAGAGCTCCCTGCCATGAATGTAGAGTGTGTGATAGAGAAAGGTGATGAGTGTGCGATGTGAGAAGGGCAGGAGGTTGTGAAAACGGGTGAGTGTGCTCTGTGATGGGGGGGGGGGATGGGGTGAATATTGAGTTTCTGGAGAATAGTGGTGTGTGAGTATGCTAGAAGGGGGTGAGTGTAGTGTGTGTGTGCCTGTGAGGAGGACGCTTATGCTGCGTGTGGGCGAGAATGGTTGCTTGTGGTCTGCTGAGCAGGGGTTCCCCAAGATTTAACCAGGGGTACTCGTGCTCAAAAAAGGTTGAGAACCCCGGCAGTGGGCGTTTTAGATCAATTACAAGGGAAGATTGGTGGTACCCGAGGCTGTGATAACTGTAATAATGTCATAATGAAACAAAAGGAAGAGATGAAATCACTATGATAGTATTTATTAAAGCAACAATGATAATTTATAATGCTATGTTGTAACGCAGAGGTACTGACCGGCATCCTGGTATTTCCCTGGAAGTCCCCAGGGTCTCATGAAACATATTTATATCATAGGATATGTTCTCTTTTTAGCCACTATAATTATTTTTTGCGTAATTATTTTTATAGAGTATTCAGTGAAGTGATCTTAAAAATAGAAAGTATTGCCCATATTGTGATATTATTGGAATGGGGCCACAAGAAGATGCAACTTTATTTAAACAAAAATGACTAGTAGTACAGGTCAACCCCGTTATAACGCGATCCGTAACAACGCGAATCCGCTTATAACGCGATGCAAGCGTGGCTCCCAATTTTCATATTTATGAATACTTTACAACACGATTATTGGGATCTTAAATACTTTATTGCACAATGCATACAATTGTACATTATTTCTAACGCGATCCGCTTATAGCGCGATGTGATTCTTTGGACCCCAAGCTCAGCGTTATAAGGGGGTTGAGCTGTATATTTTCTATACCTAAAGGAGGATTGGATTCCAAGGAGTGAATAGAAAGCTTGTTAGGTTTTCACAGAGCAGAAAAGATTGATAACTGTTACCACCATATGCATATTTTAATTCATTGTATTATTTATATTTTTCATAAGTAGGCATTGAGCTTTAGGCTAAGGCCCCGCGGCACGCGTCCGCACGGCCGCCGTGCTTGCCGGCGGCGCGTGCAATTCACTGCACCGCGATCTGTGGTCTGCAGTGAATTTTTTCCGGCGGGGGGGGGGGGGGGGGGGCCAAAACGGGGGGGGGGGCGCGGCCATGATGTGAGGGGGCGGGACCATCACACAGCCCCACAGCACAGCGCTGCTGCCCCTCAGCCCCTCAGCCGCCCCACAGCAGCTCCACAGCAGCTCCACAGCAGCCAATCAGCCCCTGCAATTGACCGCTCCCTGCGGTCTGTAGGGAGCGGGAGCTGGGGGCGTGGTTTGAGCGGGGGGGCGTGGTGTGAGCTTGGGGGCGTGGTTTGAGGGGGGGGCGTGGTTTGAGGGGAGGGCTCTCGTGCTGTCCCCCCCCAACCTGTCAGTCCCTCTCCCCCCCTCCCGGAGCCCCCCTCCTCTCCTCCCCTCCCGGAGCATGGGCAGCCTGCGAAACGGGCACCAGAGGAGGGGGGGGGGGCGGCGCTATGCACGGCTGCACAGACAGGTGGCCGCCTCCCTCCCCGTAGCCACCTCCTTTCCCTCCTCATTGGCTGACTGCTGCACCACGTGACGCGTCACCGCTTCAGATCACCAGAAGCTTGCAGCATCGGCCGGCTGACGCGTCACAGCGCGCAGTCAGCCACGTCGGAAGGAGCCAGCGGGGACTGGAGGAAAGGAGCTGGTGGCCCGCGGCCGCGCGCGCCGCCGGACGCAGCGGGACCAAAGCCTTAGCCTTGACAATGAATATTTGATGATTTTATGTAAAATATTTCTTTTCTAGATCTGATCACGTCGTGTGTTTTTCTTTTGCAGGAATTTGTGGTTGGGCAAAGTTTGATAAACCCAAATGTCCCAATGTTCTCTCACTTGTTCGAAAGCAATAAACACATGGCCATCAGTGCTTGAAGCAACAGGCCGGGTCTGGAGTTAGATAAACAAGTAAAGTATTTGTGGAGCTACTCTATATAAATCTAACTAAGTGTCTATCATATATTATAAGCGACGAAATCTAAAAAAAAACACCACTGGTCACTGGTGCAGCACTCTAATCTGCCCTCCAAGAGAGCACTCTAATCTGCCCTCCTAGAGAGCACTCTAATCTGCCCTCCAAGAGAGCACTCTAATCTGCCCTCCAAGAGAGCACTCTAATCTGCCCTCCGAGAGAGCACTCTAATCTGCCCTCCGAGAGAGCACTCTAATCTGCCCTCCGAGAGAGCACTCTAATCTGCCCTCCAAGAGAGCACTCTAAATTATAGCAGTACAGGACATGCAGGACAAAACCCAACAGAGAAAGAGAGCCTTGGACTTGTAAGGAAGGGGCAGTATGACATAAGCCCGGATGGGAGGAGTCCTTGCGTCCTGTTCTAGGATCTTTTTGAGCGCAGTCCCACCCACCCTGTTTTTTCGGCATGAGGGATGTCGGCGTTGGAAGAAAAGATCGTGATTTTGCTTTGTTTTGCCGCAGCTTGGGGTATGTGTTGGTGGAAGTAATGTTACTCTAGGAGGGGGACTAGGTCAGTATTGGCTCCTGGAGGGAGGTGGCAGACCTCGGAAGTATTTTAGTTGGGGAAGGCGGTACTATTCCAAGCTGCTGTTGGTGACCTTCCAGATGGAATTTGGGGAAGGCAGTGCCATGCCAGACTAGGCTCGGTTGGGGTGGTAGTGACCGTCCGATGGGCTCTGTACATTCAGACTAAGGTACTAAATGGCTAGACGAGCGCGAGCTGAGGGTATCCTTCGAGCTCTGGAAGATGTGGACAGAGCAATCTGGCTGGGGTCCTAGTTGAGGATGAATATGGAATATTTATCTGTTATAAATAAAAGCTGTGGACATTAATTTCTCCCAAATAGTTGGGTGGTGTGTTTATTGTGAACGGGGGAGGGTCCAGCTCGAGGCGGGGGGTAAGTCAAGCAAACGTGAAATACTGTATAGGCAGAACAGAGGTAGCTGAAGGAGTCACCTGGCACATGGGCCGGAGGAGAAATGAAGAAGAACATGAAAACCCCCAATAAAATACCCAGAAGAATGGAGTCACACTCACGTTTGTTTCTCAATGAAGAGATGTTGGATGTAGGAACTCTTAACGTTTCCTTAGTTTGTTGGCGTTTATCATACACAGCTCTTGTTAGGTTCCGTTTCATAATCAAAACCTTTTATAGAAAAGCAGGAAATGCCATAGGATAATCCAGTTTTATTTAAAAAAAAAAAAAAAAAAAAAACACAAAATTAAATAAAGAGCGGTTATTACAACGTTGTTACAGTCAAAATGACCTAGCCACTGACTGAGCCACCTGTGCCGAAGAAGGGATACCCTGAAAACCTGACCTGTTGG